>WITN01000119.1:0-163338 GCA_015025155.1 Lactarius quietus
CATATCAACGGCCTACCACCCACGAACAGATGGACAATCAGAACGAACCAACCAATGGTTGGAACAGTATCTCAGATTATGGACTAACGAGCGACAAAACAATTGGGCTGACTATCTAGCGCTCGCGGAGTTCGCACACAACAATTGGACTAACGAGTCCACACGAGAGACGCCGTTCAGATTGCTAATGGGTTACCACCCGCTTACCAACTGGACAGATAAGAAGTCACCAATACCGCGAGTTGAAAAGCGACTAGAACAATTAAAGGAGATAAGGAGTCAGGCGCAGGATCACATGCGACGCGCGCAACAGTCATGGATCAAGCATCGTGACACCCCCAAATATCAAATAGGGGACAAGGTCTGGCTCGAGGGACGTCACCTTCGAACCAACCAACCAACCACAAAGCTTGCGCCCAGACGACATGGGCCATTCCAGATTGTTCAGGTGATGTCTCCCATCAACTATCGACTCGAACTTCCCACGCAGTGGAGCATCCATGATGTCTTCCACACAGATCTCCTTACCCCTTACAAAGAAACAATGACTCACGGCGCAAACTATCAGCGCCCACCACCAGAACTGGTAGGAGACGTGGAAGGATACGAGGTTGAAAGAGTACTAGACTCAAGAAGACATGGACGGGGGCGTAAGCTCCAATACCTCATCAAATGGAAGGGCTATCCCGACTCGGACAATCAGTGGGTCCCGTGGAACGATGTCCACGCGGAGGAAGAGATAAGGAAGTTCAAACAGTTCAATCCAGAAGCCGAGACTCACATAAAAGCAGCAACGATTGAACGAACAAGGACATCGACCCCCATTCAAATGGCACATGTCCCACTCACTCTCATCTCCATTGACTTCCCTCCCATCGAGGAGCTCATCACCTATGATACCACCAACAATGTGGACGACCCATTCTGCTCTGCCATCGAGCAGGTCCGAGCGGTCGCCGAACATGACAGAGACGAACGAGAACAACAAGAACGAGACCTGGCCGAGTGTCACGTGCGGATCACGTGTCATGGCCAGTGGTGTCACCAAGCCGATGAAAGTACGATTCGCATTGCCTGTGAAGGCTGAAGACCCCCCTGAAGTGCGGTTCACTGAAGAAGAAGATGAAGATACGCTGCAGATGGATGCAGATGAGACGTATGAGGTCGCGCGAATGTTGAGTACTGAAGATCATTTCATTGTGGACAACAACACTGGCGATGTCGTTCGTTTAGGACTGTGTAAGTCTGAGTCACGTGATTAGTCATGTGATCAGCACACCCCCAGACCACGTGAATCTGGTCTAAAGGATAAGTCAAGGGGGAACAGCGGTTACCTCAGGTCGAGATATAATTCCTGAGAGGGTATAGTTGGATGCGGGATTCCCAACATGGTTAGGCTCTGTCCTGTTTAGGTTCTTTCTGATTGGAACATTCTGATGTTGCCTGATGGCTGTACTTATCATGCGCTGATGTTGCGCCAGACGATGATTGGATGATAGTGAGTCGCATAGTGTTATCTCTGACTCATAGTGGGGCCTTCTGCCTCATGTACTGTATGGGCTTATCCCTGTTCATTGATTGGATGATAGCTTGGGTCATTTATCCCTGATAGCTGATTGGACGATACGATATGGTACGATACCTGTTATTATTTGGGACTCAGATTTGGAGTCAGCCCTGTAGTGTATATAAGGTGCTCTGTCTTGATAGACGAGACCTTATCTTCGTTGTCTTGAGTCTACCTTGAGTTTTACCTTGAGCTCTACCTCAGTCAATAGAAGTGTTGGCTATTAGTGCCTGCCTCTCTCATCTTGTTGATCCTTGTGTGGTCTGTCCTCTCATCTCTTGAAGATCCCTGTTGTATCCTTCCAGTATAAGGCGAAGCCATTGCCCTTTGGTTCGTCTTTCGTATTCGACCATTGTTATTCAGCTGTCGTCGGTCTGTTATTTGATTCAAGGCCATCAAGAGTTCCAAGTCGGAACAACGTTTGGTAGAAACGTTACACCGAGGCTCGCCGACGATTTCCCACACCCGCAAGCGGAAGAGTGGAGGAAGATGAGGAGGGACTACGGGCTGCTGAAGGAGGTGATGACCTCATGGCGACTGGACCAAGTGACGAAGATGACGCCGAAGGAGAGACGGATGAGGATACAACGGCTGATGAGGCAAGTATCCTCCAGCCCTCCACCGCCTTCACATCCACCACCGCTGTTGATTGCTACGACAGTGACGAGTCTTCCGACGGCTCCTACCACGACGCCCACGTCATCTGCACAAGATGCGACAACCCTCAAAGCTATTGCCACTGCGCCCCTATGCACGTCCCCCCTCGAATCACCCACGAAGAAGAAGACGACATTACCAACGAAGCCATGGATGACGAAGGACGAGCACCGCCGGTTGCTGTCATCTATGGACCGACTGCGGAGGAGGGATACGCCATGCGAGGACTCCCATCCTACGCAGAGGCCCACGATTCCTCACCATCCACACGCGCCGAGCGGATGCGCCGAGGCGCACTATCTGTTCCGTATTGCCTACCCCCAATGGGTTCGTCCTCAACAACGGGATGAACTGGGTACCCATGGTGATAGAGCACGAGGGTCGACGCATCCCTGCCAGGTATGTGCAGGTGAGAATGCTCAACAACCCGGAGGCCTTTGGAACCATGGGGAGGGGCTTACCCATCTACCGCGGAGACATACACGCCGAGCCATGTCGAGACATGGGGCCCGCAGCTGAGTACACCCGCGAAGAACTGTTGTACCTTCGCGCTGACTTCCGGGGACGGCGCCAGGTAGACGAAGCCCTTGCTAGGTTGGGGGACATTTCCCTTGCCGCCGAAGTGAGGCGCTACTGCGCATCCCAGGAGGTCATCAAAGAGCTGGAGATAGCGATCAAGAGGCTCGAAGACGACATCTTCGTGCACGTTGATCGCTCGCACCACTCGGCGAAGCGACTGGGTAGGGCACACGCACTGCAGAGGATACGAGATGAGCACGAGACGGATGTGGGGCTCACCACAGTGCCCAATTGGGTAGTAGAGCGAGGGCGCTCACCCTTGTGAAGGGGGTGATGTAACGTCCCAGGTCATAGTAAGTATCTGACCTAAGCCGATAACCCAGGGGGCATGGCATAATGGACTATTACTGTACGATGACTGATGATATGACGACGTGCTGACTGATTACTGTATGATGACTGATGGGTTTGTGATAGGATTACTGATCATACGTGGACGATTACACAGCAGAGGATGAGTAGTAGTAGTAGTGGCGGTCTTACTTACGAAGGCAGACTACTATACGGTACTATATAAGGAAGCTATCGACTGTTGTGGTCGATAGCTTGGATTTCTTGTAACTCTCTCAACTTGTTATTCAAAGCCGTGTTTCTCTCTCTCTCTCTCTCTCTCGTCCTTCGGGGCCGCGCACCAGATAATCAAAGTATCAACTCCGCCTTCGCGCGTTGAGACGTAACTCAGCCTTTGTGCTCGAGTAAGATTCCTGCTGAGTCACCACGTTCACTCTACGTTGCCTAAGTCAGGCTCACGTGCAGCTCGCACGTAACACTCGATCCCTCCGATCTCGGTATTTCCATACACTTTTTTTCTTTTGTAGTGGTAACATACATACATGGGACTGTGCATATAAATTCTAGAGTTAGCAATCTAAGGTGATCAAGCTGTGGAAAGAAATCATGCTTCAAGCTCACCCAGGAGTGACAAAATCGATGACCAATTTGAAGCACTTCTGTGGCTGGGCCATCAAATGTGCCCGCCCGGATGTTCCCGTAAGTGTGACAAGTGCGTGACCAAATTGCGAAAAGGTGTAGTCTAAATTAAATATTCACTGCCTGTTGAACCACTTCAGCAATAAATAAGCAGTAAAAATCAATGAAAAGAGGCTCTATTTCTCTATGACTATGTACAATTTTAAGTGTTTATAGTGATGGGAAAGTTCGGTTCAGTTCGGTTCAGAGCCTACTTTGTCCAAACCCTGAACTGGACCATAGGTTTGGTTCAGGGGATTGCCCGAACCCCAAACTGAACCCTCAGTTCAGGTTCAAAAGAGTCTGGTTCAGGTTCAGGGAGGGCCCGAACCCCGAACTGAACCCGAACCTGAATATTTGGTGATATATGATTACGTAATCACGAAAAGCGAGCATAGTTTCTACACAAGGTACCACAAAAGCCATGCTTTTGAGGTATAACTTTGAAAAACCGATTGATTATGGGTCTATTGCTAAATACAAGTATCACTATTCTTTTTGTTTACGCATTTTCGGTGGCCACTTGCTCTCAGGGAAGATCCCAGAGTGATTCCTGCACAGATGAGCACGAGTAGCCTTCCGCATGCTAGGAAAGATGGACGTATGGCCCCATCCGATGCTGGTGTCTAGGCTTTTGCAGCCATCTGGCACATATCACTGGTATGGCCCTGGGCAAGCAAATCCTCGGCTGGGCACAGCGCCTTGGTAGCGGAGGTGGTTCCTGACGGTGAGGGAAGCATGGTGGGTGCGAGGATTGACTCACACTGGCAAGGTTTCTCGATGAGGTACGACCTGGTGCCGGTGTGAGGAGAGGAAGGGCGAGCAGTGAGTATGAGAATGGAAATCAAGAAGTAGGGTTCGCACCTATGCGAGTGGAGCATGGCGTTGCCCTGGACCACTGGCAGCGAAATCATGGTGTAGACAATTCTTAAACCCAAGGGTGGGTGGGGGAGAGGACCTGTCATCACGATCTCAGCTGGAGATGACAGGGGTATGCGATAGCTTGAACCCACCTTGGGCCACTAGCCAATTGCTCCTGGACAAACCGGCATCATAATTCATCCCTACTCATCCAGCGAGTACTCATGAGACCTTGCAGATTGGACCAAGGACTATACTCATATGACCCAGTCGAACTTGAGCTCACGGGTGTCAGTGCTCGAAACTTTCTTGACAACGCTTGCAGTTTTTAGCGGCAGCTCTGGCAAGGATGGCAGCCAGATGGGTTGGAAGGGCAGTGCGAGAGTAGGAAGGGTCGAGGGTCGAGGGTTGGGGTCGAGAAGAGCGGGCGTGAGGGGTCGAAAGGATATGGTGAGACGAGAGGGCCAATGAGGGTGGGCGAGAGGCCTGCATGTGTGGGATGCAACAAGACAGTCGAGAGAAGGGCGGGGCGTGAGGACCGGGAAGGGTGGCGTGAGGAGGGTGAGGATGGTATGCCGAGAAAGGTGTGAGAAAGATGGGGCGACCAAGGTAAGGCAAGACGAGATGACCAAAGACGGTGGGCGAGAGGAGGGCAAGCGTGAGGGTGTGGGCCGAGAGGAGGGTAATTTGAGAGGAAGGCAGGACAGATAGGGCATGAGTAGGACTGGGCGTGAGAGTGCGGTGGGAGAAAGCAGGTTGGGAAAGGTGAGGCGAGAGCAGGGCATTGGTGATGCGAGGCGAGAGGGCCAAGGCAACAGGCGAGAGGTTAACCAGTTAAGGGCCAAGAGGGGGTATGTGAGGAGGACTGGGCGAGATGGTGAAAGGGCGGGAGAGAGGGCAGGCGAGAGAGAGAGGAGCGTGAGTAAAGGAATGGAAATACAGATGTAGGGTGTACCTGTGAACGGAGCGTGGTATGGTCCTAAGCAAGTAATCCTCAGCTGGACACAGTGCCACCTTGGTAGAATACAGAAAGAGAACATCGAACTGCAAAGGACGAGAGTTAATGCATCAATGGCATGGACTAACTGTGAGATGATAAATCGAAAAACAGTAGCACACGCCACACAAGTTGGCGTGCAGCACGACCTATGCACTGTAGCTTGCACTGCAGCATGTTTGCAGTCATGGCACAGTTTTCAAACTACCCCTAGTACCAACACGACAACTTGTACCTTTTATTCCAATGAACTTTGAAACTAATGGTTCGGTTCAAACGCCATTCGAATGCGTTCAGTGAGGTGAAGGATTTTGCCGAACCCCGAACGGAACTGATGGTCTGGTTTGGGTCACAGGCCAAACCCGAACCCTAAATTAGTGTTCGGTTCGGACCAGTTCGGGTTCGGACCACAGTTCAGAACCAAACTTTCCCATCACTAAGTGTTTACGATGTGTGGTTGATTTTATAGAAAAATGTTACTCATTTTTGCAAAAAGGTACTGACAGCAGTACAGAATATTAGGCTTGCACTGGGGAGCTTAACTTAGACCAGGCACACTAGTTAAGTTAAATTACCATCCTTCGCTACCTAATATATCGCATTTCCAAAAAAAAAAAAAGACTGCTGCCTGGCTCGACCGCGGTGTTTAACTTGACTCTTTTACTTTCGACTTTTTAAATTGAAAGGAGAAACTGAACTAATCACATAATTCATACTGGGCAACGCCTTGACAAGGTCACAGCCGCCCCCCCCCCCCCGCCAATCTTGTTCAAAATGGGGCCTTCTATCTCCGCAAGAATTGTAAGGTTGGGCTAGCAACCCGAAGAATCACCGAAACGCTACCAATTCGTGAGACCGCCTTGCTTCGAATAGCCCAAGTAGTATTCAACTTTGTCGGACCTTGTCAAAAGCGACTGCTTAAGATGCACCATAAACTTGAAAGCTCCCACATCGTTCTAGTCATCACTCTGAACCTCGCGCCTTCTTCTCGTCCCCATTGTGTTCCACGCTTCGTCTTCGTCTTCGTCTCTTCCTGTCACCATGCGCAACTACTGTATTTTATTCTCTCTATCCTCGCCGCTGTCCTTCTCGGCAGCCTCGCAAAGCCCCCCTCATCAAGTTGGGACGACAAGCGCACCAAACACTCCTGGAACGCCGTCCCGAAGAACTGGAAGAGCCTGGGCCGCCCGCCTATGAGCACCACAATCGACCTTTACATTACACTCAAGCCACGCAGTGAGAACGCCTTGATCGACGTCCTCTACAATGTCAGCACACCTGACCACCCAGAGCACGTCCTTCATTTCATTCCTCACCCATGGACTCACATGTACCCCTGTTCCGGTGCAGATATGGCGAACACCTCTCCAGGGAGCAGGTCGCTGAGCTTGTCGCTCCGCATCCAAGGACGCTTAAACTCGTCAAGTCCTGGCTCAAACATAACGGGATACCCTCCTCGTCCGTCACGACACAAGGCGGCAACACACTTATGCTCAAAGCGGTGCCCGTGACCAAAGCCAACACTCTCCTGGATGCGTCATATCAGCTCTATAGGCACGTTGAAAGCCGTGAGACCATTGTGCGGACTGTCGGCTATGGGCTTCCCGCGGCGCTGCACGAGCACGTGCGGACTGTGGTTCCAACGACGGCCTTTGTCCCCTCGCTCAAGCAGTGGCAGATACCGCGCAATATCTCTAGCGGAGAAACAGCGGCGCCGGTAAAGTCAGCATTGAGACAGCCAACCACAATGCTGTCGAACCGCGTCGATGTTACCGAGGTCGACCCGGGTATGCTGCTTTGGATGTACAGTATAGCCACCTACAAACCCCTTGCGCTGAAACGGAATGTCGTCACGATGGTGGGAGCCATAGGGAATTCTCCCAGCCAAGCGGATCTGACAGCGTTCATGGGGAAATATCACAAGGACGGGTTGACCGCTTCCTTCATTAGCAACCATGTCAACCCTGGTCCGAACGACCAGCTAAACGCAGTGCTGGATGTGAACATCCAATACCTTGAGGCCCTTGTGTATCCAACCCCTGTCATCTACTACGTCACAGGCTACGGTCCGTCGGGTACGGACGACTGGTTCATGACCTGGCTCAGATACCTCGTCGGTCTACAACTTCTCCCTCAGACGATCAGCGGGTCATTCGGCTTTGATGAGGATACCCTTCCGATGGAATATGCAGTGGAAGCTTGCCAACTGTTCGCACAACTCACTACACGTGGCATCACCTTCCTCTTCGCGAGCGGTGACGATGGTGTCGGCGAAGGGGGCTGCGTGAACAGCGAAGGCCTTCTCAAGTTCAGGACCGCTTTTCCCGCAACCTGTACGCGTGGCCTTTTCTCTCTTAGACTGGAAGTGAGACGCTCACTACATTGGGCGGTTTGACAGGTCCTTATGTCACCGCGGTTGGCGGGACGACTGGCTTCGAACCGGGGTCTGCAGTCACATTCTCTGGCGGTGGATTCTCAAACTACTTTGAACGCCCCAGCTTCCAGTCAGCAGTCGTACGTGGCTATCTCGAGCAGCTCGGCGAGCGGAATCAAGGACTCTACAAGTGCGTTTACTTCTGTGACCTCACTTCACTGATGTTAATCGTACTTTGTATGCTTCGTACAGCGCTGACGGCCGCGGCATCCCCGACCTCTCCGCGCAGGCCGTTGGATTCAAGATCGTCGTCAATGGGGAAGACAGATATTCCAGTAGTACAGGCATGTCAACGGCCGTGCGTCTCTTCCTCCTCACTTTTATTCAATTCCTCGTTTCTTGAACACCAGTACCCAGCTGACCGCCAATTTATAGGTTGTGGCGAGCATAGTAGCGCTGCTTAATGACTGGCGACTTTCCAAGTACAGGGGCCCACGCGGCTGGCTTAACCCCTGGCTGTACGGACACGGCAGAGAAAGTCTCACCGACGTCAAGGAAGGCCAGAATGAGGGTTGTGGCATCCAAGGACTCGGATTCCCTGCCCTCGAAGGATGGGATCCTGTACGTTCCACCAGACTTGTCACCTCTTCACTTTCGACATCGGATGTCCCTTGTCTCCGCAGGTTACAGGCATTGGAACACCAGATTTCACCAAGATGAAGGACAAGACAGCAACATGACACACCCTTTTCTTTCCGCCTTCTGGCTTCCTCTTTTCCGGCCCTTCCAGGCACTTCCGGGATCGCTTCCTCGCCGCTTCCAGACAGCTGCTGAAGCTTTGCACCCTCTCGGAGCTTCCCACTCAAACTTAGTGAATTAGTGAAAACAGCATGTGATTCGTCTACGGGTAGTGCGATTAATGTACTACAACAGTAATAACTATCCCACCACGTGACCGCTGCCACCAGCCCCCCATCACCATCGATGCCACGGTCATTGTAGTCGTCTTTAATTGTGGCCACCATCATCGTCATGTGGCCGCTGTCGTTGGAGCCGTCGTTGTCACGGCAGTCACTATCGCTGCAGCTGCACGTCGTCGTGACTTTGTCGTGGTCGTGTGGTCGCAGCCATCACCGTTGTTGTCCTCTCGGTCATTGTCCTTGTCCGAGTCGACATTGCGGTCTTTGCTCCGTTGCTGCCATAGTGGGATGATGGTCTGAGTCGTACAAAGCTGGGTTAGGGCAGTCAAGGTTGGCAGTTACTAAGGGGACAGTTTGGCCGACTCGGAGAGCCAAGAGGAAAAAGTTCATAGCAGGGAATTGAACCCTGAAGTGGCGTGCGTGTATGGCCTTGCATGTGAGTGGATGAGAAGCCTCCGAGGGTTGATTGATCTGGGGATGGTGCATTAGGTCGCGATGGGGACTGTATCTCCTAAGCACTTTTAGGTAATTATAACAATATAATGTAATGTAAGCTTATGCTTAGTTTATAATGGTTACTACAGCGAGATCCAATGCAGGGGGCCCCTTTTTCGAAAATTAGCGAACAAGGTTGAGTTTGAAGGTACAGTCGACTAGCTCATAACGCATAAGCTACTAATGCATAAATCTCATACTGTATAGCTTTTGGCTGGAACCACAGTAGGTTCGCAGAGAAATTGATTTATAATGCATATCGTATACTGTATAGGCTAGATCTCTGATATATACAGTATGACGGGCACTTTTTTGGTGGCAACATGGGGATGAGCAACATTTTTAGTGAACAATGCAACCCATTGATGGTATTTTTGGGTGTTTCAACTGTCTTCTGAGCCTATCCATGCCCAAAGAGGGGTCTACTCGAAAAGTTCGTGAAAAGCCAGCACCCTACATTCACAAATCGAAGCCTGTGACCAAGAAGGATGCTTCAAAATCCTCTGCAAAGTCCTCTGTCACTTAAAGCCGTGAAAATCTGACACTTGCAGATTGCTTTACTGTCTTCAAGTTCATTGATGAGCATCCTGGGATCCCCCAAACTCAAGTTGTCAATCATTTCAAGACTTGCAAGGATGGTGCTCTCATTTTCACACAGCCGATGCTTTCTGTCACGATCTGACATCATCTTACCTTCGGACAACGTCAAGACACGCCGTTGCATGCATGAACATTGGAAAGATTGCCAAGATTACCCAGAAGCACACAAATGGGTAGGCAAAGATCCAGAGTACGACGAAGAAGAGCAGATACGCGCTCTCGTGTGGAGTCAAGGAACAGACGAAGAAGATTATATTGGAGAAGGAGAAGCATTGAGGATTGCCCAACTAGTGAGTGGAATGCTGGTTCATGCAGAACCCTCCAGTGCTGGCACCTCTACTGCAGGACGGATGAAGACCACATGATTATGTCACGTGATAGTCCCGGGTCATGGCATGTATCTGACCTAATCTATAAGTCATGGGACTTGTTGGATGGAAGGTTATGAAAGACCATGGTAGGCATGAGGTCGGATGCGGGATTCCCGATAGCCGAAGGTCTGGACAATTCCCAGTATGGGTCGATTCTGATGGAAGGTATTCTGATGCGCTGGTATTGCGCCGAGACATTTGTTATCTTGTTATGATGTCATTTGTGAGTCATATGGTTGTCTTTATCTCTGACTCATGTGAGGCCGTATGCCTCATGTACTGTATGTTTCATGATAAGCCCCTGTGGCTTGATGGACAATTCTCATTGGCAGATTAGGTCGTGAGTCGTGTTTACTATAGTTCGAGCTCAGTTAGAATACTGTCTTGGAGTACTATAAGTAGTTGGCAGGTTTCGCCAGTAGTCGATAGCTTAGTTGTCTTGAACTTCCACCTGTATTCCTCTCAGGCATAGTCAAGCATTCTTATAGCAGAGTCATTGGTCTTTGTGACTATTCTTCTCTCATTGTTCACTTGTGTCAAGAGTTATCTTCAAGTGACGTCGTATAAGGGGACCATCTGTGGTTATTGCCCTTCTCGAGTATTTGCTAGGTTGCAAGCCGTGCGCTTGGCTTAGAAGTGATAGCAGGAAAGCCTTCGGGTTCAAGTCGAACCAGCGATTGTTGGAATCGTGACACTTTCCCAAAAACTTGAGCAACGTGCAGAAGTCAAATCATGTGGTGACTCAAATCCGAATGCACTGTCTTCAAAACAACCACACATTGTGACATGCCCTCATGCTAGAGCATGTACTCTGTCTGTGGGTTCTTCACATGGAGGAAGAGAAAGTGATGGTGAATGGGCCCATGTTATGTGAAGCCACAAACCAGTATGGACACTTTGTTCGTGTGTTACACCGCTTTGACTTGATGTCACACATGTCACAAAATGTGACGATTTTCGTACCGTATATATCTCATAATGTATAGGGAAAAGGCCTTCCCAACACGTATACAGTCTGAGCTAGTTGACTGTACCTTAACAACCATGCCGAGGTTTTCTCTGTATTTTTTTTGTCCTAGTAATTAAAAAATAAAATAATTGAAAAATTTGAGGCAAATTTCCTCTAAGTTGTGAAATTTCGACTAAGTCAAGCTCATCTCAGTGGTGCAAAGCATGCACGCAGTTCACACCCGTCAACTCCAGTCAGCTATTGCACCAATACATTGTCCAACATGAGAGGACTATTACAGTACATTGCAACCAATACAGAACACGGGTAGTAATCACTAGGTCAGGGCCATGTCGCGTATGGTGATGTCGCCCTGCATTTGGGTACGGCCCCTAGGTGCCAGTGGTGAAGTACCGTCCTCAGACCGTGGACGCACTGCACTGTGAAGTGTGGTTCAGTGATCCATTCACTTCATGAAGTAAGTTAAGACTTACTTACTGTACCACATCTACAATGGCAAGGAGGGTGGATCGACGGGCTTGCATCCTTATGCAACGTGAATGAGTGACATCACAGATGTGCGCTGGCAATTGCAAGTGATGCCAATACTCTTGGTAAAGGTACGACACAGCTGCTTGAGAGGCATCCGGTCACACTATGCGCAGAGTATAAGTATGAGATATGGCACAGAGGGGACATATAGGCACACTTTGATGCCTCCTCCATTCTACCCTCCTCCTCCAGGGCCCCATTCCAATATGGGCCGCCTGGTCCGGTTGGTGGTGGTCAGTACAGCACAGCCAATCAGGGTGTGAATGTACTGTTCTACTACAATGCCCCACCTACCCTCCACCCAACCACCACGCAAACGCAGGGCCATGGGGATATGGCCATTACCCCCATGGTGCCTTTCACAACCCTTTCCCGCCTCCCGGTGAAATGCTGGTCAATCACCTTCCTGTCCGAGTTGATGAGATTCATGCACAAGCTGAGAGGGGGGCCACTTACCAGACAGCACCACGTGCATGCGTTGAGGCAGGAGAGGCTTGGGCTGCTAACCAGATAGCACCTAATGCACGCACTGAGGCTGGAGCAATGGGCGCTGCTAATCAGAGCACAGAGAGTCAGTTCCAGCCCAAGAAGGACTATCCTAACAGGCAACTTGGTGACAGAGGTACATGACATTCAATTAGGAAGTAAACTTACCATTGACGCACCTGAAGTGTGGGTCTTCGAAGTTGAGATTTTTGAGGGCCATAAAAAAAGGTTCTTCCAAGCAAGGACTGACATGAAATGGGCCAACTTCTGTGACCGTGTCCTCTCATGATTGGAAGAATTGGACATTTGCCTGAATTATCAGCTGAACGTTGACACACGGGCTTGGACGGACCTTGACTGCAAGTCGGACATGATGACTGCTATGAAACATGTGGCGGAAAAGGCTCTTGTAGCATGGACATGGGCAGTCTCAATGGAGATCAAGAACACGGTGAGTGATGGGCTCATGATGACAAATTAAAGTGCTTACCTTTGTGCATTGCAGGTGGTGAAATCGAAGGCGCGTAGAGGGCCTGCAAAGAGAGGGAGATGGCTACTTTCAGAAGACATAGCACCTCCAGGGACAGCGCCGGAGATGGAAGCTCAAGTACACATTGTGGATGAGCTCCAGGACCACCTCTTCGGCACGACTCACTCAAGGCCTGGAATGAGAGTGTTCTGCTGGGTCGAACCAGCAGAAGAAGGTATCAAAGGGGGGCATCGTGAAATGTCACACCCTGAGATAACATTGTGGGCAAAATACATTGTGAGTCAACAAAAGGGTTCATGCTATAGTAAAAACTTACCATTGGTTCAGGAGCGTGGCCTGGCGATGAAACATTGCCCACCAAACATCAAGAAGCTAGATTACCCATCAACTAAAAAGGCCAGGGTGGCATGGTGTAACGTTTCTACCAAATGTTGTTCCGACTTGGAACTCTTGATGGCCTTGAACCAATAACAGACCGACAGCAGTTGAATAACTATGGTCAAACACAAAAGACGAACCAAAGGGCAAGAGTTTCTCCTTATACTGGAAGGATACAACAGGGATCTTCAAGAGATGAGAGGACAGACCACACAAGGATCAACAAGATGAGAGGAACAGGCAAACTAGCCAACACTTCAATTGTTCTCAAGGTAGACTCAAGGTAGACTTTAAGACAATGAAGATAAGGTCTCGTCTATCAAGACAGAGCACCTTATATACACTACAGGGCTGACTCCTAAACTGAGTCCCAAATATTGTATCGTATTGTATCGTCCAATCAGCCATCAGGGATAACGACCCAGGCATACAACCAATCAACAGACAGGGATAACAACCCATACAGTACATGAGGCAGAAGGCCCCACCATGAGTCAGAGATAACACTATGTGACTCACTATCGTCCAATGATCGTCTGGCACAACATCAGCGCATCATAAGTACAGCCATCAGGCAACATCAGATTGTTCCAATCAGAAAGAACCCAAACAGGACAAAGCCTAACCATGGTTGGGAATCCTGCATCCAACCCTTCTCAGGAATTATGACTCGACCTGAGGAAACCGTTGTTCCCCTGTGACTTATCCTTTAGACCAGATCCCATGGTCTGGGGGTTGCTGATCACATGACTAATCACGTGACTCAGACTTACACATTCCTAGACGAATGACATCGCCAGTATTGTTATCCACAATGAAATGGTCGTCGGTACTCAACAGTCGCGTGACCTCATATGTCTCATCTGCATCCAATTTCAGAGACTCTTCATCCTCTTCTTCAGTGAACCGCACTTCAGGGGAGTCTTCAGCCTTCTCAGGCAATGCAAATCGTACTTTCATCGGCTTGGTGACACCACTGGCCATGACACGTGATCCACACGTGACACATGGACCCCTCCAGAGGTCCACATTGCAGTGAACATTGCACCCACGGCGCCAGGAGCGGGGCCTGCTGCGATGCAGGCAATGTACCTTGTCTCCGATTCCCTGATTCCCCAACCAGGATCAGCCTCCGCATCAGGTCCCTTGCGCCTGAGGTTAGAAGGAGCTACTGACTCCGGCAGCACTATGGCGCCTGAGCCAGTGGGGCGCATGGTCCATATCAAAAGAGACTGCAAGTCACTCCTGCAGATACTATCAGAGTGTGCCAAGATGGGCAGAGTGCCAACGATGAGGGACATACTCACCTTTTTAGATGCACAGTACCCAGAGCCAGATGGGGACTACATGGACTCCTTCAGCGACATGCAAACCTTTGGGGTTCTCAATGCACTTGACATAATGGCCTGTGAGGAACTGTACTTGGCAATGTTCAGCCTTGGACGAGTCAGTGCCCAGCATTTTCATCAGTTCACGCAAGACTGAATCCTCGTTCCACTCGGCCTATGGGAGGCAAAACTTGAAAGCATCAAGGGATCAGCTGTGGATAGGACAGATATCAGGTGAGTCATCAGCTGGAGAGCTGAAGTCAAAGATGAGATTGAAGAAAGTTGTGATGTGAAGGCAGAGGATGTGGATGTGGATGTGGTGGTGGTGAGTGATGACGATGAGAGCACGGGCATTGAGGAAATTGAGAGTTGGGGTGACGACGGTGACAGGAAGATCTAAAATTTTCAATCTCAGCTGGCCCATGCCACCAGCACTTACTGGTCAGTGGCCACCATGCCTGCGAATGTGATGAGTACTCACTGTTTAAACCCAACAGTGAGGCCTAGGATCACAAGGAACAGGGTGGCTGATGTCGGACCAACGAGGGAATAGAACAGAGAGAGAAGACAATGGACCATGAGTAACAGAACGAGGATGAGGAACAACCCAATAGTGGGAAGCTGCTCAATAGACAGGAAGGTACAAGTGGGGATGTCGCAAGTGGACAGTCTGAGGGACTGTCCGTTGTATTGCTCTAGCTTATATACCCAAATACATGGTCTGTGCGTACTTTAGGGGAGGCCCAACTCCGATCCACAGGTGGGCCCATGGAATCCTCTAGAAGGACTCTAAAGATAGCATGGAATGTTCTGGAAGGTTTCTAAGTATATTACCCAATGGCGTTAATCCCTGTTAAGCTCCACTTATCAGGGGTTTGTGGAACATGCCAGAAGGGTTTCAAATATACTGTCCAATAGCAAGTCTCTTGATAAGCTCCGCTTATCTAGTGACTTACTTGGTCATCCTTTGTTGGGTAAGTCCCGGTTTCAGACCGGGTCTCTCTTGAATAGGAAGGTGAGGATTATCTAATCCTTTCACGCGCGTCGTCTTGGCTAGTTCTACTAGACCAATACTCTGCTTCCCAGGTTCTGTGTGCACGCTCCTTTGCGCACTCTTAAGGTTCATGGGTTTGTCATGGACCATGGTATAGGTTCGTGACAGCGAATGTGTGCACCCTTGCAAGGCAGCGGTGCAAGCCCATATACCCCCAAAACACAGAGAACTTCTTGTAGTATGGTAGCTCTCCTTTTTTATCTTTGAATTACACAATTTTGTCTGAAAACAAAGGCCTGCTGCAACATTGATTGACTTTACGAAGGGTATACAGTACAGCAGTAAAAGTTTAAAAAAATCACTCTTCTGGGTATTCATACCCGCAGTGCATGTACCAACCCTGTTACATCCTTGTGGGGACGTAGGTTGCTCGACGTGAGCCTAAGACATTGGTTCAATGGCTAGTCAAGGGGTTCAGAGTTTCCAAGTACAAGTGGACACACGTAACGGCAGTCAAAGGTTCCTGTGGGTTCAAGGTAGTTCAGTGATTCAGTGACTCGATGATTCGATGAGGCTTTGCAGCCAAACAATGTAAGAGCAGAGGAGGACAATGTGATTCGCAAGATAGAAATGAAGACAAAGCTAGGGTACAAGTGGATACAAGCTACGTCTTATATACCCAATAGTAAGGAGAGATGAGTCGGAAGATATGAGTCATGTCTGAGTCATTGTAATGGTACAGCCTTCAGGGCTTGAGAAAGGGACATATGGAACGAGTCATCGTATAGTAGTATGAGTCAGTGATAGTGAGTCATAACAAAGGGATGACTTGATTAGAGAACAATGGAGGGGATGAAACAAGTAAGAGTATGTCAGAAGGAATGAGTAAAAAAGAAAATAATTGTCCAAACACGTCATGGTCATGACAAACCCCTCACCTTTTCTGAGGTGACCGAGTGAACTGCTTGCCATAATGCATTGTAGACTGAGCCATCCTCAGACTCCATTTCCTGGTTCACACGATCACGATTCTTGCACAACCAAGCCTTGATGCTCGAAAATGAAAGTTCTATGGGGTTCAAATCAGGTGAATATGCCAGGAGGAACAGCAGGTGCATGCTGTGTCCCTCGACCAGTTCACGAATACCGTCGACCTTGTGGATCGACGTGTTGTTGACAACAAGTACAGAATTGGGGAGTGGCCACTTGTTCATGAGTGGAAGAAGGCCCTCGATGAAATGACGGAAGTCCTCGCCAGTGACTGCATTCTCGAAGACCTCTAGATAGAGGATGCCGTCGATGGAAAGGGCCGGGAGGATAGAATACTTGGCACCTCAAAACTGAATCTCGTGCCTTGTAGTGCGTTGACCACGCTTCAACCATGCATATGGCCTCCTCAACGTCAGCTGGTTGAAATGGCTTTCGTCTGCAAAGACCAGGTGTTTGGGGTGGTAATGGGTCTTGATAGCCCTCTTGAAAACCTCTTGGTCTGGCTCATTTCTCTCCATGGCAGGCCATGAAATCTACGATGGTTGAGGGTGAGTGTGTGGACCAAGCAGAACATAAAAGTGTACTGTTTTCATTGTGTAACCCAACCTTTGAAGTGAATGGGTGATTGTTTGCACCGACATGTCCATGCCACACACTTCTTGAAGCTTGGTCTGCAACTCTGCAAGAGCTATGTCGGGCTGGTGGTCGACACAGTCGCAAAGGAATTGGCAATGCATTGATGTGAGGTTGCGTGGCTGACTGGGGGCGATGGGCTTGCATGAAACTTCTCCCATGTTGCAATATGTGCTTCGCAGGCGCTTGAGGGAACGTACACTGATTCCCATGTAGTTGTGGACCTCTGAGTCAGTGAGACCCTGGAAGGACATGGCGAGAGCCATATCTTTGAGCTCATCTGAGATGCGACAACCACCCATTGTGAGGGGGAAAGGACAAAGCGAACAATGACATTTTTGTGGGAGCAGGATCTTACAGTAGCACATCAGCAAGGGATAACTACCCCCTTAGCACGTCAGCATGGGATAACTACCTCCTGAACCCTAATTTTCAAGATAAGTATCTTAAGTCATCCCGTTTTGGACTTAACTATAAACCCAGCTGTCAAAAACTTGGAACTCAGATGTATGTGTGTGTACATCAGGGGCCCCCTACATTGGATCTTGCTGTAAGTTAGCTGAAACCCGTGATGTAGTCATGGATCGGTTAAGCAGAAACAAATCAACAGAAGCATCAGCAAAATAAGTTCAAAATTTTGGCACTTGCCAATAAGGAAAATAAATGCCAAATATTATTTTAGATAACAAACAGACTGGAAGTGTCAAGGTTTGATTATGTCAAATTGCAAGTACTTATTGTAAAAGCTGAATAACTGTGAGTCTTTGCCCTTTTACAGGATTCCCACAGGCCTGGCACTTGGCAATTGCCAAAAATCAAACTCCACTTTCTTCAACTTTCTTTCAACCTCTCTTTTTTTTTCATTCTATTTTTTTTGTATTAATAAAATAGTAAAAATTCTCTAAATTAACTAGAGTATACATAAAGCAAAATAACATGTAAAAATGCATACATAATGCGTGTCTGTGTATCGACATGTGTGGGAGGATGCAGGGGAAGCGGGACAAACAAACCATTACTTTTCCCGAACCACTCCATGCCCACTTTCGACATTCCCGTAGGCCCTGCGTGACAGAAACAGATCTTGCTTACAACATTCCCAGAGCCGAGGCCCGCCACGCCAAATGCCGGATGCAAATGAAAGCATGGCAGGGAAGCCTCGCTTATGACTGCGAGAAAGGGGGCATGACTCTCAAATGGGACAGTGACAAAGAATTCCCCAAATGGCTTGCAGCTGAGGAGTCGGCAAACTCAATAGAGCTTGTTGTGAGTCACACTAAACATTCCAATTTGGACATGTGGTGGGAACGGTGGGAATATCGGTGCACCCACAAATTCACAGGCAGGAAGTCCAATTATCAAAAGAAGAATCAATGGGAAAGAAAGATCCCATCGAAGAAGACAGGCTGCCGGTGCCGCCTGACCATTAAGCGGTATCCGCAAACCAACACCATTCTCGGGAAGTATGAAGATCAACATGACCATCTGTTAGGCGACGACAATCTGCAATTCACCAGATTGTTGGCAAAGATAAGGAATTTTGTCATGGACATGGTGTACACAGGGACAGATTCCAAGGTGATAGTGTGTCATATTTGCTTTGTTTAATTTCTGTGCTAACAGCCACCGCTTCAGCTCAAACGTGTGCAGGTGTCCTGCAAGTGGACTGATCACAATCATTACATCACAATGCGTGACATAAGTCGTTACCGATGGATTGTGGAGAATGTTGAGATCCGTCTGGATGATAACGACGTGATTTTGCTTCACCTTTGGACCCTTCAGCTCCAGCAGGGTGGTGCCAAGTGCATCCTGAAGGACAAACAAGACCCACCCCCACCGGAATCTGGGCTATCCCCAGATTCCTTTGTCCTATGTATTCAAACTAAGTACCAGAGGGATCGCTTTGAGGCACTGGGGAAGGATTTTGTGTCTATTGATGCAACCCATAATACAACTCAATATGCCGGGCTCCAGCTGTTTATCCTGATTGTGAGGGACTTGTGGGGGCATGGTACACATTTTCATGCATTTCCACTTATGGAAACTGCTCATCCATTTCTGCTCCACAGGTGTCCCCGTCGCTTGGATGTTGTTGTCAAGTGGCACAGAAGCAACAATAAAATATTTTCTTAATTTCGTGAAAACGCGGAGCCTGGGGATCTCACCTAAAATTTTTATGACCAATAGTGACAAAGCGCAAGTGAATGCGATCACCGCCATCTATCTGGAGACCACGGTGCTACTGTGTTGGTGGCATGTGCTCCGTGCAATCCAGATGCATTTCCGCACAGAAGAGTTCCCAGAACTTTGGGAACGCATCTGCACGTGGGTCAAAATATCTGATCAAACTAAATTTGATTCCGTGTGGCAGGAAATGCAGACCAACACTTTGGTCCCTCAGAGCCTGGTAGATTATCTGAAGGAGACCTGGATGACTCTTGTTCCCCTTTGGTCAGGGATCTACAGGAAAGATCATTCAATCTTCCAAGAGGGAGATACAAATATGTTAATTGAGTCGTAAGTATCCTTATCACTTCAGAAGATCAAAGGGATCACTCAAATCTTTTGTTATCTAGCTATCATCATGTATTGAAATCTATGTGGCTCGAGGGTAAGCGGAATCGGCGCACTGATCACCTTGTGTACACTCTGGTTGTCAATATGCTCCTGTACTATGAATCCTGCCATCACTGCCAGGAGCTTGGGTTCAGTGGCTCCAACCTAGCCCAGAAGCGGCGCAAGGAAATTCTCACAAGATGCTCAGAAATGAATGCCAACTCCATTCAGGCGCAAGGGGATGACCGGTATCTCATTCAATCAGCAATGGAGCCATCGCATACCTATTCCGTGGAGCTCAACAAACTTTCTTGTGATTGTCCCAACTGGCCCAGGGTCCAGCTGTGCGAGCATGTTGCCTCTGCCGCTCACTTTTTTGGATGCAGTGATCAGCTGGACCAGTTGCTCGCATCAATAGATAGTGCCCCAGCCCCTGCCCCTTTGGAGCCCTTGGAGCAGCCTATTGATTCAGATGGATTTTCGGATGCACGCAGCGATGCTGCTGCTGAAATTTTGGAAAATGTAATTAATGTTTCTCAGGAATTCCTAAGTGATGGTGCACCCTCATCTCTGGGCACCATTTGGAGCCTACACATGGTTGAGGCACACCTGTCTGCAGTTGTGTGGACCTCACATTCTTCAGAAAGCCCACTTCCGGACAAAGAAGTAATCCCCCCCAACCAACACTCATGGACTGAGACAGCCCAGCGAATGGGAGCGCTATGACAGAAGAGGCCTCATGATGCCACCAAACTCCTGGCAACACAGTGCATCAGGGAGCTCAATCGCAAGCAGCAACGCTTGCAAAATCCAGACCCATACAGCAGTGGACTCAACTCAGGTAGAAATGCGCCACCAGACGTGCAATCTGCTGCACAGAATGCAGAAGCACACGCACGCACTGCAGCAGAGCCTGTACTCTCACAGCCACGCAAACATGGCCGCAAGCGCCTGGGCTCTCCAGTCCCATCCCTTCCCCCCTCTGCCTCCCTCCAACCACCCCTCTCATTGGCTCCTCCCCCATCCAATCTCACTGGTACGCAGCACAGCCTATGGCACATGCTGGGACATATTCCTATGCCACTGCTGCTGCCGCTGCTGCCGCTGCTGCCGCTGCTGCCGCTGCTGCCGCTGCTGCCGCTGCTGCCGCTGCTGCCGCTGCTGCCGCTGCTGCCGCTGCTGCCGCTGCTGCCGCTGCTGCCGCTGCTGCCGCTGCTGCCGCTGCTGCCGCTGCTGCCGCTGCTGCCGCTGCTGCCGCTGCTGGCTGCCGCTGCTGCCTCTGCCCCAGCAGGACCCTCTCAGGGATTTGGAGCCCACCACGTGGGCCCTGTGTGGTATCCCATGCCCACCGCTTACCCCTCCGGAATGTACACGCAGGTCCCATATACCTACTGGCCCTATGGCCATTTCCACTCTCAACCGCCCCCCTCTTAGTTGTAGTATACACTGTATTAGCTACCTAAATAAATAACATCATGCTTTGTCATCCTCCTGGAGAGAATTGCTGCCTTCAAGACATAATTCTACTGTTGCTAGTTGTGTATTATTGGTACAGTACATGTGTTGACAATGCAACATGTTGGTCTCACTTGCTCGGTCTCCCTCCCTCTCTCTCTCTCGGTCTCCCTCCTTCCCTTTCGCACAGTCTCCCTCCCTCCCTTTTGCTCGGTCTTCCTCCCTCCCTCCCTCCCTCCCTCCCTCCCTCCCTCCCTCCCTCCCTCCCTTTTGCTCGGTCTTCCTCCCTCCCTCCCTCCCTCCCTCCCTCCCCTCCCTCCCTCCCTCCCTCCCTCCCTCCCTCCCTCCCTCCCTCCCTTGCTTGCTCCCTCCCTTGCTTGCTTGCTCCCTCCCTCTCTCTCTCTCTTGGTCTCTCTCAGTCTTGCTCGGTCTTGCTCCCTTGCTCCCTCCCTTTCGCTCAGTCTTGCTCCCTCCCCCTCTCTCCCTTTCACACACACTCTCAGTCTTGCTTGGTCTTGCTTGCTCGCTTGGTCTTGCTTGCTCGCTTGGTCTTGCTTGCTCGCTTGGTCTTGCTTGCTCGCTTGGTCTTGCTTGCTCGCTTGGTCTTGCTTGCTCGCTTGGTCTCACTCACTCAGTCTTGCTTGCTCCCTTTCGCTCAGTCTCCCTCCCTCCCCCTCTCTCCCTCTCTCTCTCTCTCTCGGTCTCGCTCAGTCTTCCTCCTTCCCTCCCTCTCTCGCTTGGTCTCGCTTGGTCTCTCCTGCCCTCTATCTCAAGACATGATTTCGCCAGTCCTGGGCCTTACCCGACAGTTGTGCTGCCCCAGACCACACCAGCACTGTTCATGCATACTTCCAACCTGGGAACCCCAGTCCCAGCAGCTCACTTCCAAGACACCTCTGTTATACTCTCCCGCCCCCCCTCCTTCCAACTACTTCCCTCTCCTCTTGCCTCCCTCTTGCCTCCCTCTCCCTCTCCCTCTCCCTCTCTCTCGCCTTGCCTCCCCTCACCTTCGCCTCCTTGCCATCTTGCCTTCCTTGGGCAAAGGGCCTTTGCTCACTCTCCCTCCTTCCCAGCCTCCATCTCACCTGCACTCTCGCCCGCCTTCCTCTCCCTCTTCCCAGTCCTCTCCCCCTTCCTCCCTCCCTCCCTCCTCTCACCTTCGGCGAATGGCTTTCACCTTCGCTGAATCGCCTTCGCTCTCCCTCCCTCCCTCCCAGCCTCTCACCCGTCCGCCCTCACCCTCACTGCCCCTCCCTCTCGCCTTGCCTCCCTCACTCTCCCCCGCCCTCTCCCCCGCCTTCTCCCCCGCCTGCCTTCTCACCCTCCCTCCCCCTCCCTCTCGCCTTCGCCGAATGGCATTCACCCTCCCTTGCCTCTGTCTCACCCACCCTCTCATCCACCCACCCTCACCCTCACCCACCCTCTCGCCTCGCCTCGCTTCCCTCACCCTCACCACCTCCCTCACCTGCCTGCCCGCCCTCTCCACCCCCTTCCCTCTCACCTCCTGTCTTTCCCTCTCACCTCCTGTCCTTCTCTTCTCTTCTCTTCTCTTCTCTTCTCTTCTCTTCTCTTCTCTTCTCTTCTCTTCTCTTCTCTTCTCTTCTCTTCTCTTCTCTTCTCTTCTCTTCTCTTCTCTTCTCTTCTCCTTCCCTCCCCCTCTCCTTGTCACCCCCCCTTTCCTCCTCTTCCGATGCATCACCCAGCACCTTTCACGCATACTTCCAACCCCAGTCTCAGCAACTCAATCTCCCTCTGTCCTGCCCTCTCACCTGTCCGCCCTCACCCTCCCTCCCAGCCTCCCTCCCAGCCTCTCCCTCTCCCTGCCCCTCTCAGCCTCTTGCCTCTTGTCTCCCCCACTCTCCCACCCTCCCTCTCCACTGATCCAACCAGGGGAGTTGGATCATTTCACAGCTTACGCCCTCCACCGCATCTGTCCCCTCCCTCCCTCCCGCGCTCTCTCCTGTGCTCCCTCCCACCTTCCCTCTCTCCCACTCACCCTCCCCATCTCTCACCCCTCACCTTGTCCTCCCCACCTCTTGCCAGGGCAGTGCATCCCAGATTCTATCACATTACCTACTTAAATATATGTACTTGTATTCATGTGACTTTAGAATTAGTCACTTATAAATGTTCGATTTGAAAGTTATGTATTAAATTAAGCACTTAAAATAATAAATTTTGTTAGCTCACAGTTGCCTAATTCGACATTGGTATAAGCACTAAAAACATTTGTTCAAGCAGAGTTTGGATTTTCGGCCGTGTCCGGGTGCTACGGACCGTGGGAATCCTGTAAAAGGGACGCAACTATAACTGTGGGCACTTGCCTTCTCTTGTTGATTTCGCATTCCATTGCAAGTGTCTGTAAGCCCCTCATATTTCTTGTGGCCCAAGTACAAACAAATTGTGAAGGGTTGGAAATATTGTATAAGTTGTTGTGAACCCCTCAAAGTTGTTGTTGCCCAGGGCACAAACCAATTGTGAAATAATAAAATTTATTGAAATCTATCTACACAGTGGGCAGAGGAGGAGAGGAATGTGGGTCGGATTACTAAGGGGTGAACAAAAGTGTACATTGGGGAAATCAAACTGATAGCAACAGCAGTGGGAAAAATGTAAGTTTCAACGCTGCAAACCCATACACCATATCTGTTATTTGTATATCCCCCACATGTGCTATATGACTAAGAATGACAGTCTGAAACAGGAATTTTTAAAAAAAGACAAGTTGCACTTCGTTGATTGAGTCAATTCTGGGAAGATGTTTCCCATTCCCTCATATTTCAACCATCCCTGCCATCATCCCAGCCCCTCAAAAGTCAACATTCTTCCCCCTTGCCTGTGTGCAAGGTCCTTGAACACAAAAAAAAGTGAGCTTCATATTTTCCTCATTTACTGATGTCAATTTTAGGAGAATACTGCCCTGCAGTGTAGTGTTGCAATGGCTTTAGCCAAGTGGTTTTCGAATTTTGTCAAATAAAATAGCTATAAATATGAAAATATTCATGGAGGTAGATCTCATTAAGGGCTACCTTGAGCCCAGCCAATGCTAAGCAATCTGAGCAACCATTCTTGCTCAGCTTGAGGTTGGCTTATTTTCAAAAATAAGCTGATGTCAAGCCGCACTAAATAACTTGGAAATGGCTGCTTTCATCGCTTACTGTTGGCTGGGCTCGAGGTAGCCCTTAATGAGATCTACCTCCATGAATATTTTCATATTTTTAGCTATTTTATTTGACAAAACTCGAAAATCACTCAGCTAAGCCATCGCAACACTACCAGTGCAGTGTGACCCAGGGCAGTCAGCAGTGTAACATATGGTGGGGAGTAACCCCACTGCAACCTCCTTCTTTTCTAATCATAAGTCCCATTCTCTCCTTGCACTTTCCTGACTAGAAGCTAATGTCCTTTGACAAATGCACTTACCTCACATATTCACAAAGACACACCACTGACATCACCTGCACAAACCTACTATGAGTACAGTCTGTTCAAGATTACCATGTGCTAACTTCACTTGCCTTCACAGCTGCCTTGAGACAACCCCCCACTGAAACTGTTACTCTACATGGATCCCCTGGCACCCCGCTTCCACATGGGATGCACAACCACTGTGCCCCTGCCACTAGAGCATGTGCATGTTGGGATTTGGGGCAGCTCTTCAGATCCTGACAACAGTGAGTATTCTTACAAACTCATCCAAACAAATACTCTAACCTTTGCTTGCCTCATAGTAACTGTCTGCCACAGGGGGTGTTGTCAGCCTCACAAGTCCATCATGTTGACAATGATGGTCACATCATGCAAGCATTCTGCCCCCTGTGTACATCCTCTTAGCCCTGTGGTGAGATGATGTACACAAATGAGAGCATGTTGCTTGGAGTGTCTGGACAGCATGTGGAAAGAAGGGAGGAGAAACTGGAGGAACCAAGCCCCACAAGGGAGAGTTTGAGTTTGAGAGGCCAGACAGGGTGCGTGAGGAGGTGGATTTGATAGGGCAGGACTCAGGTAAGATGGTACACTTAACCATTAGTACTTAGTGCTCAGGATGTGATGTACTGTAGTATTTCTAGAAAATAAAGTTGTCCTTAGAATTCCTGAAAGCAATTGTAGTCCCCAGAAAAGAAATAACTAATTATTAGTTCTTGGAATCCTGAAAGTGACCATATGTGTGTTGTTATTTTCATTGATGATTACAGAATATAAGAACAAATGTGCTGAATTGCAATGAATTGCAGATTTGTATGACCATGTAATTGCTTTTAATTCCAGCTATGCTTGTACCACTTATGGCACAAATAATCTCTTATCAGTGTAAATATTTTTTGACTTATTTTGCTGATGGCCAAGGAGGAGGTATGAAACCTGCATGGGTTGACACCACAGGTAGGCCTCATAATGCTACATAGATTAACACAAAGATGTACAGTACTACTACTACAATAGTATCTCATGGCCACCACCACTGCTGCTGTTGTTCATCAGCAAAATAATTGAAAATTTTTAGGCCCTTATAGTACCTTGTAATCACTGCAAGGGTCATAAATACTTCCTTGATTACAGAATCAATGAAAGTAGCTGTTGATGGCTTAATGATTTCATAAACTGCTGATGTTTCCATGTGAGTATCATAAGCGGCTCAATTATTACAATATATTTTGTAGATGATGAGGCTTTTAGCAATGGTGAGGCCTTTTTCTGTCTGTGGATCTCAAAATGCCTTGCTATGATGATAATTGCTTCTAAGCTAGCTCAGATCTAACAGTTGATTTCAGGTTGTAATCAACTTCATAGATTTCATAGATAATTACACATTGGACTAAAACAACTAAATTGTACTTCAACCCTCCAACTCCCAGCACCCACAACACCACCAGATGCAACCACTTGCAAACAGTGCCTGGATCTTGGGTACACCAACTGTCCTAGGGACGATCTCACCATGTGCCTTCCTGTAGTCGCTGCCCCTGGGCAAAGAAAAATAAATACATGAGTACATAGATCTAAAGGAGATGGAGAATCAAGGAAACTATGCATCATTCTTTTTTTCAGAATCCCTTTTCAGACAGCAGCAAAGGAGGAGATGGCATGAAGCCATGGGCTTGATTTGTTCATGTTGTCTAAAGCGCAATCCTGGGGTTGTTGTTACAAGCATCTTCTCTATTCAAAAGATGGTTCATGCAGGCATACCAAAGGAATGTTGGAGACATACCATGCCAGAGACTGTATACATTGGAGGAACAAACTAATTTTGCATGTTGTGTGACCTATCTTGAGTGAAAGCTTGAGCAGATCTACATAAGCAGCATGAAGCTGACTTGCCATCCTATCGATCAGACTTCAACATGGTCAGCAGAAAGTAGGTAGAAAAGTAGAATGTTGGATGACTCACCACCTACAATGGACACAGGGCGATAGCAACTGCAACAAATAGAGGAACTACATATACACAGTGTCATTCTGCACCTGTCCACAAAAAATTATGTGCTAACTTATATGAGTCAGCCAATCTCAAGACATCTGTGCAACAGAAGAACAAAGGCATGCAAAGGCATGCTCACCCCTTGTATTCTCATTGCTTAATGGCAAGAAAGAAACTAGGCATGTAATTGGTATTTTATACCAATCCCCAGTAGCAGGTACTTACAACAGGGCATTGAGTTGCATGGTGTTGGTGAAAATCTCTGCAAGAGTCCATTCAAGGCCACAAAGAGTTCCAGAGTCCTTACATGTGACAAGGAGATAAAATCCTGAGCACAAAGGAGCTGGGGAGGTAGGGAGTGGAGGCAGCACAGGGGAGGTAGTACAACATAAGAGACAAAGTGGAAAAAAAAATGCATCAGAAGTTCTGTGAATATATGCGTTGGCACTCTGCACCTGTCCAAAATAAATCATGTGCAACTGTAACTTGGTGTGCCTGAGTTGACTTCAACTTAAAGATCCCAATCAGCATCCTGTATCACTATTATTGACAGAGATGACAACAACAGCACCCACAAGCAGGATGAGGATGCCCTACTTGCAGCTGCACTCTCACTGCCAGCAGAGGTGGCCAGTATCACGCGACAAGGCTCAAATCTTTGCCAGCCTCACAACTTGCTGCTTGGCATATCTCTTGGAAACTTTACCTGGTGTTACCCACACTGTCATGTACTATGGTTCCATCCCCATTATCTGTAGTAACCTTGTCAATTCCTCTACACTGGCTTGGAAGAACAGGCTCTGAGTGTATGTTCTACTACCCATTACCTAAACCTACATTTTCTAATAATTTCGCAGACCCTGGAGAACATTTCCAAGGAGTTGCCAAGTGCCATCTCTCATGAGAATGGACTGGTGGCATCTGTTGACTCCTTCAGGTTGAGAACACTCCACTCCTTGACACCCACTTCATCCACACTACCCTTCGTCAAATCTACCTCTTACCCTCACTCTACCCCTTGTCTACACCCACCTCTCCCACTGTCCCATCCTCTACCTTGTCCTCTATGCCACCATCTCCTACGACTTCGTCGGCCCCTGTCACTGGTGAGTTGTCCATCCACTCAAACCATATGGGTGTTATAGTTGGATTAGCCCTCAGATCAGGGTTCACTACTTCTTCCATCTGCTTCCTCTGTAAATGCCAGCACAATCACCAATGGCACAATTGCCACACAGATCCTCTGACAAGCCTGGTCTTGTGGATATGGGACAACATTGACAGAAACAACTACAATTGGGATACCGATATTGAAGCACAACTCCATTCAACTGGTGAAAGTTCTCTGGTGGCCAGTGGGGACAAGTGCAATGTGTTCCTGCTTTGGAGTGGAGACATGCCCTGTGGTTCATGAAATGGGGAGCCCATGGCACGGCTCGTCGATGCACTACAATTGTCTCAAGACTCTTCAGGTTGTCCCATTGGCATTGCACTCATGTCAGGTGCTAGCATGGCAGTGGCTTCAGGTTCTATGGACATAAAATCCCTCAAATGTGAAGTGCCAGCGATGGCAAGTGACACATTATTCCATGCAAACAGCTTGCTGAAGCCTTGGGTTCGCCTCAGAGCCCTGAGTTTTCCACATCCCTGGAAGAAGAAGAGCTTGGACCGGATGCCCTGCTCCCCGCTCCCTGCCCCATACTTCAACCTTCCCACCCCTTCACTTTGACCATCACTTCTTCCTCACTCTCATGCACCCAAGCCAATTCGTCTTTATGCTTCCTCTGATGATAGCATTCCCATCCCCCTGCCAGATATGTCCAATCTCTCTTCCCTCTCCAATCCCCTCATACCCAAGCTGGCCCAATTTCCCACACAATGTCAATGGATCCTCCAACTACTCACCACCCTTCTGTCCTGGCGTCCTCTGTCTTACCTCCTCCCATCACTTGTGAGGTTTCCAGACGATGTCAACAAGCAAATTGCTGATGAAAACTCAAAGAACTAGCAAGGTATTAGTGGACCTCCAAAGTTTGAAGCCCCAAGTGGGTTTAGCCTGAGCTTTGCTCCTGTGCACCTTTCCTTTCATCTGGTTACATTGTATGTATTGCCTCAAACAGCTTCCTTCTGTTGCTTCAATTCCTCAAGTTTCTGACACCCCTTCCATTTGTGATAAACTGCCAAACACCACTCATTTTCAAAATCAAACTCCATCTGTTGCATCTTTGGTAACCACACCCAACACTCCTGCACCACAGCCTCCTGTGATTGCCCTCACCCTGCCCACTCCCGATCAACCCCAGGTAGAGAAGCAACTACCAGAGTCAGCTCTTTCAAATTTCTTTGCTGCATCTGGGACATGGCAAGCACAGACATCTAGGTGCCCAGGATGTTTTCGCAAATGGATATCTTGAAGAGCCAAAGATGGTTCTGCACATGCTGTCCCTCTCTGCTCAGTTGCTCCTGCGACTGCCATGGCTCCTTTACCGGCCTGTGCTTCTGTCACACCCAAAGCAGGAGGTTAGCAGTCTGGACACGCTTGAGTGGTGCCTGGTGGAGCAAGTCGGCATGTGCAGACACCCCCCTCTACCCCATCCCCTCCCCTTCACTGATGAGGCCAATTCCCTGCCTTCACCCATACCCACTCCCATTCCCGTTCTTGGAAAAAGGAAAGGCAGCACCGGCTGGGGAGGAACTTGGAGCACTGGTGTGGCTGTGAACAAGAGCGCAGTATTGATTCTTGCAGTTGGTGCTGAGGAGGACTTTGGTGGGCCTATCATCAGCATGCTCATAGCTGAACCAGAAGGTCACATCAAAACCATTGAGTTCAATAGCAAGGATATCCTCAACCAACCCCTGTCTCACATGACCAAGCCCAGGTGAAGTATCACTTGCAACTATACTGCATTGCACTTCGTTTTTGTGATGAGCTGATGGACAGCATTGGTACTCCAGTAGATTTGTATTCATCCCATTCATTCCCTTGCTTTAACCCCCTCACCCACTGTGATACCTCCTCCTTGCCTTGCTTGATTTTATCTCCCATCTCTTTTGTGTTCTCTCTCTTTTTTGTTTTGATATATGTACAATGCAACCTCACAACTTGAATGACTGATACTCAATAAATTTTATATGTACTTTTATATGTATGATGCTGCCTGCTTGAATATATGATGCGAAAAGTGTGACCATCCTACTTGTATGAGCTGATTGTCATGATTATAATATCATGATATGATATTGTGAGATAGACATGAGAATGACGATGCCTTGTAAGCCGCCACCACAAGTTGGCCAGTAGATTCTCAAAGAGAGGCCTCCATGATCACACTAGATTATAATATTATGTTATACATCACACTACCTTACAATATATTACAATTTGCATCATGTATATCCATTTCCATAATACACTATAAATCAAATATTATTTTGCTGATGTTGTCACCATTGCAGTTGTGGTTGTTGGTCATTGGAATCACATTCAATTGCCATCGTATGGTTGCATGCCAGTGGTGTAATTTGCATTGTTCTTGAGGTTGGGCCCATCAGGGTCAGGATCACGGTTGCTGTCATCTGAGTAGTTGTCATTGTAGCTGTATTTAACCTGGTGTTCGAACATTGAAGATATGTTGGTATTGCAGAGTGACAGTCTTTGGAATTCATCATTTTCGGCCAGGTCGCAACATGATCACATGATCAGACTTGCGATCAACAAGAATTTAGCTTCATTGATAAGCTGAGGAGCCTCCCAAACTGAGGTTGCATCATCAGCAACTCACAAGTGACTGTGACTTGGATGCATCATCCACTGACCTAGCTTTCAGGACTCTGCTCAGAAATCACCCTGCTTGAGTACACCTAATGGTGATAACGGTGCACCTCAAGACTCTCACCCTCTTGTCATGTCTTACTCTCAACTTGGCATGTGTTACAGTACGACTTTGGACTGGTCATGTGATCCCATGCATGGTGGCATGGTGCTACTAATGTATGATTACTATGGATGACTGATGATGACGAGTCACTCATCAGTCATATGACTCATCACTTATGAATTCCTAGGATGGTTGTAGTAGGCTTTAGTCAGGATGTGTCAGGATGTATGGTTACATAAGCAAAAGCAGTCGTGTAGTAGTTTGGTACTTAAAGAGCTGCAGAATGGTTTGTATTCTGCAGCTTGGACTTCTTGTTACTCTCTCAGCTTCATTGTATCCAAGGCTCCTTTTTTCTGTTCCACACATTGGGCAAATCAGCCCTTGTCTGCACTACTTCAACATGCAACATTAGCTTTTGTGCTTAGTCACTTCAAACTCCACCTTCGAGCGTTGAGGGAAGATCCATACAGGATCACAAGACTCCACCTTTGTGTGTGACAGTGTGAGATGCTACTTGGCCTCAGCACCTGAGTACAGGATTTGCTAAGTCACTGTGTTCACTTTATGTTGCCCAAGTCAGGCTCATGTGCTACTCACATGTTACAGCATGTTCTAGAACTTTCAAATACTAGGGCCGAGCTCTCTGCTACTGTATGACCTCACTTGAAGAGAACATGACCTCAGGCTGCCTATTCCTTCTCATCCATGCATATTCTGCAGTCTTGTCATATGCTTGTCCCTGCATACTATGTATCTACATCCTTCTCACAACCTCCAGCCAGTGCCTCTTGAATGTCTTCCTCCTCACCTCACCCTCACCTCACACCCAACAACCCTATCTGATCCCTACCAGGGGCTTGATCTCCTCATGTCTGTGATGTCCACCCTCCTCCTGCTCATACCACAACCATCATCACCTACCAAATTGTGGGCCATGGCAACATGGCAAGGCATTGGCAACACTCATGTGTACACAATGATGACACCAAGATGACATGACTGGCCACAGGATGACAACAACAACATGTGGTGAACATGGCAGCTGAAGACAACACACATGCAACCGTTGCAGCAACAACTCAAACATGACCACAATTCCTACAACAACAACCATTATCATCAACCATGACCTCATAGGCCTCCATGTCAACTGTAACCCTGACAGTCCCAAGTCCCAACCACAACCACAATGACAACTGTGCCAAATTCAATGGTTCAATGGCATGCCAGTGGATGTTTACAAAGGCTAGGACTACATTCATTCTGTGACAATGTATATTAGCCCGAGTACGAGACATGTTGGAGTCAAGTAACTAAGTAGCTAGATTGGGTAATTACATGACAAATATATTATGAATGTAATCATTATGTATCAAGTTCTTTCATCCTCAATTTATTGTGGACTATATTGTAAATATGACTAGTGATTGTGATAGGGCCCAAGGGACCCTGATTCTGTGAGTGAATACAACATGCTAATTTTCGTTTGCAATGTACATGTTGCAACATCTACTACATGAGTATGATATAGTCACAACAAAGAGAGAAAAGAGAGGACTGGTGGGATGTGTGGAGCTCAGTTGTATACGATTGTGTCAGAAAAACAGGGTGAAGACAGAGCATAGAGTGAAAAAAGAGATGATCAGAATCGAGAGGTTAGATGAATCATGCAAAGTCAGGTGTGAAGAGAACACACGGCATAGGAAGGCATTCTACAAGGGTCGCAGATGATGCAGGCACCCCACTGCGTCAGCTCACGTGTGACAGAAAGCGATGCAAACAGTTATAGACAGCAGAATGTGCAAAAAAAGGGGGGGGAGGCAGCAGAGCAAAAGAAAATGATGATGAAGTAAATGGGTTAAGACAGTGCATGGCATGAAAAAAGAGATGCTCTTGGCATGGAATCACATGTTTCGGGTATATCTGTGCAGGCAATGCATGTTAGGGATATTAAAATGAGCAGGTGCATGGACAGCCCTTTCATTGAGGAAAGGTTCCCAGATCATGACTGTGTTGGCAGATGCAGAATCCTCAAATGTGAAGAACACATAGTCGCACGATATTCTGTTGACGTCACAAATGATGGTGTATGCATCAACTTTGCCAAACTTGGAAAAATGGTTCCACAAGCCCTCTAGTTAAAGCAAGAACATAAAAAACCAAAGAAAAGCATCACATGCTGACACCGCTGCACATTTCAGAGAGATCAAAAATGGACGTGAGATGGGAGGGCTGTCCCACCTCTGAGTTTGTAAAATGTGTGTATCACACAGGGTTGACGTGGAGATTACCGCCAAGTAGCTGCATGCACTTGTTCTGTAAGGCAGAGACACTTGGGGGGCACACTGCCCATTCATGTAAAAACAACAATGGAGCGAGCAAGAGTAGAGTGGGAGGAAAGACTCACCCTTTGTCTTTCAATTCCAACTGTTGTATTGGTCTTGTATCACTATATCAGCAGAGCTAGCACCTGACGGAGCACTGTTCTTGTTCACCTGGAACTGGGTGAGATGCACAGAGTCAAGATGCCCCGTCCCTGGTAAGGTGTTTGTTGATAAGAGGACAAAATTGTTCTGCGAGTTGCACTGAGTACGATGGCAGGTCTCCATTTTCACCACCTGTTGAATGCAGATTCTTCAGTTGCCCGGGAGCACGGGCCAGAGGCATAAGTTAGGGGACATTTTCAGTTTCGCTTTCCACGTTGTTACAAGTTTCCTGCTTGGATGTTATTAGACTGTACAAGGGAGATGATGATGGTGTAAATGCTAGACCGTACTGTGCATTACATGCTCTCAGGAGAGGACGGCAATGCTGACGAGATGGAGATGGAGATGGTGTAAAGGAGAGATAGGGGCTCACATCAGGTAGTCATCCCGGACATCATCACATAGTCAAACTGAACTTTCCCATGCGGGTTCCCTTATTATTGTATGGATCATGATGTTTTGTGTCCTCTTTTTTAAAACTCTTTTGGAATATTCTTTCTATTAAATTAGCATGAGAACCACCTTAACATCTCAAATTGCCCACAGTGAGGTCTGCCCACATTTCCATTCAACCAACCAAGAGGGGTCTGAACAAGATTGATGAACACCACCCTTACTTCATGCATCTGCCTGTTATGACACCAGCTTTAATTTTTTGCTTTATGATCATGTGACTGTTTTATTGACAATTACTTTCACATTACCTTACAGTTTGATCATGTGATCAATTATCACATGATCCAGTACTATACATGACTCACATGGGAGGCCAGTCTAGACACTGCCCATTTACTTATTGTTCTGCTGCGCATTGCTGCACATTACTCATTTCTATTATTCTCTATTCTTAGACCTGCTGCGCACACTATTGTGACTCAGTGCACAGCAGCCCTTTGCCCTGTTACCTATTGTTTGCGTTACCTTATTGTTCCTGTGACGCCTATTGTTCCAGTGACACCATTGTTCTCTGAGTACTATAAAGTCTCGTCTGTAGTAGCATGTATCCTCAGCCTTGACTTCTCCTGTATCTTACAGCACAGTCGTTGTCTAAACCATTTTGCTCATCATCAGTCTGATAAGTTCACCTTGTGTTCACTTATCGCCCTCTCATCAAGGAACCTCTCATCTATCCCTTGCACCCTTATCCCCTCTCATTGTATCTTTGCTATAAGTCCCTTGAGGTGTGCTTAGTACAACTCTATCATCGTAACTCTCTAAGTGCACTTTGCGCTTAGTACTCTGATATCGAACCACCCCTCTGCCCCTTCAGTGTCCTCAGGATCCTTAAGCCAAGTCGGCTGAACGTCCCTGCTGTGACATAACACTGCCCTTCTCATCTCTCTTAGACTATTTCAGACATCACAGGCACTCATGTGCATACAACACAGATAGCCCAATCCTTTAATTCTGACAGGCTGGTGATGCTCTGCTCCTTCTGTGGTCACAATGCATAGATCTACATTGTCAATATGGTTCACCCTGCTGTCATTCTTACTGCTTCTAATATCACTTCCATCCCATTGACAGATAGCCCAGTCTGTTATGTTCAACTGAACATATTGGCTCGACATGAGCGTGGGATGTGGGGTACTGATTCAGTTGACTGATTCTTTGATGGTGCTGTTGCAGAGAGGCCCAGACTTCCCCAACCGCAGGTTGTGGATATGGTGCCAACAGTATGCAAGAGCATAGGGTATAACCCTAGGTGGAGTAGTGAATATACAAGTGTTGTATCTGATATGAAGTACCTCCAAACATTGTAGAAAGGAATGGGGGAATTGACAAGTCATCTGGACTTGGATGCAACCCAGTGTCTGTGACAGTGTGAAATCGATGTGATTCAAGAGCTCAGACCTAAGGTCCAAGCCCTGTTACAGATACTTGTTATATACAAACTGGGACATGCCACTACTAGTAACTGTTGCATGAGGACCACCACTAATACTACTAGTGCTAGTATAAGTATGAGGTCATATGGAACAGCACCAAAGGCTATGGAACAACATGAGGAGTAAGAGTAGGTCATGAGACCGAGACAGCATGCATGAGAGGGAATTGCAAAATAGAAAGTGAAAATGGTCCCAATGATAGTCCATATGGTAACACATGCTGTAGCAAAAGTTCAGACAAAACAGTTGAAAAATATGGCACACATGGCCAATCATAACACAGTCTTTCTGACATGGCTGGTGATCCCCTCTGCTCCTTCTGTGGTCACAACACAATGTGTCATTCTACATTGTCAATATGGTTTGTCCTGCTTCACCCTGCTGTCATTCTTACTGTTTCTAATATCACTTCTGATGTCCCATTGATTCAGACAGATAGCCCTCTGTAAAAAAGAAAGTCAGGCAAAAGTCAATGAAAAGTCGACTGACTTTTGACTGACTTTTGATTGACTGAAGTCCATTTTTTTTGACTTTGACTTGACTAAAAAGTCAATGAAAAGTCATACAGTCAATTGACTTTTCATTGACTTTCATTGACAGAAGGCCATTTTTTTTGACTTTGGCTTGACTGAAAGGTCAGTGAAAAAGTCATACAGTCAATTGACTTTTCATGACTGATGTCTTTTTTTTTTGACTGAAAAGTCTCAAGAAAAGTCAAGAAAAGTCAGTGAAATGTCATTGACTCTTGACTGACTTTTAATGACTTTGATCTGACATGAAAGTCAAGAGAAGTCAGTGAAAAGTCATTGACTCTTAGCTGACTTTCATTGACTTCAACCTGACATGAAAGTCAAGAAAATGTCAAGCAAAGTCAGAGAAAAGTCAATGACTCTCAGCTGACTTTCATTGACTGTAGCACGACTTCTTCTGACTTCTTCCGACTTAAAAGTCATATTTAGTCAAGAAAAATCACTCAACTTTCTCTGACTTTCGGCTGACTTTCATTGACTTCAAGTCATAGGAAAGTCATCTTGAAATCACAAAGAGATTACAACAAAAAACACATATATTTTTTATGTAAAAGAACAGGTGCATGCATCCATCAGCAAACAGTCCGGCAGTGAACGAGAGGCGAGTGTACATGATATAGAATGAGCCAGGCTGTGTACTATACAGCTCTGGCGTTGCATTTAGATTTGTGCTGTAGGCATATCAGCTATAGTTCGAGAAATAAAAATTAAACAACACTTACTTTGTTGACGAGGGCCTCTATGTCCTCTTGAGATGGTTGCTCCAACTTGGGTGCCTGCATGATTGCCTTGATGATGTCTGTAACGTGGTTAGTGTCCATCCCAGACATACAGTGGCACGACTTACCCTTTTTACTGGCCCACTTGCCCTGTGCTTCAATTTTGTGTTGCTCGACCCAATCCAAGAGCTCGTCGCGCGTGAGCTTCTCGATTCAGAAGACATCATCACCTGAAGCCTAGATACACATCAATGAAAAAAATTGAGTAGACTATATTGAGACAACGTACATCTGGATCCGATGTTCCCTCCTTGGGATCTTCAGGTGACGATGTCTTGCATTCAGCACCAGTGGGCTGCGCTTGCATCCCCTTGGAAGTGTGAGATAACATGGGGTTTGGAGGGTGACGTCAGCAAATGTTGGAAGTGAGGATGACAATGGGCACTTACCGACTTGGAGCCCGCACTAGCTGCCACCAGGGAGAGAAAGGCTGGGCGAGGAGAGGATGACGGCTCTTGTGGGGGGTCCTTGCTACCCTTTGTCTGCTTTTCAGTTTGCGGGGGGCTCGCGTCACGCCTGTGTTTGGCCTTGGGGGCAGCTTCCTTGCTCGCTGTTGCAGGCCGTGATGGCCCTGGGACAGGTCACCCTTGAACTGCCGACTTCAAGGCGGCACAACGTGGTGACGTTCAAGTCGCATGGGTAGATGATATGTTGCTGGCGGAGCTGGAAGGAGGGGGGAGACCAGGACTTGAGGTGCAAGACTGAGTCGGGCCATGAGAAGGAGCACGTGAACCTGGGCCAAGGAGTGACGGGGTTGAAGCACATGAAGGAACTTCTTGCAATGGCTTGTCTTGAAGGACTGTACCAAGTGTCTTCTCTGCCTTCCAGACACTGGCACAGAGGGACAGGAGAGGGGCGAGAACCTTGAGCTCCTTCAGGGCCTGGACCCATTCCTTCATGAAGTGACGTCTGTAAAAGACCCTCTTGCGAGGCATGTTAGCAGCAGAAGGAGGAAGGTGGCCAGTGCTGAGAATGTCCAAATGCATGTGGACAATGATGATTGCCGAGCGGCAGATGGCATTCCACTCCTCAAGCGTGATGAGTTTGCCATCCTTGTGCCGAATGATGTGCTGCATGGGGGGTTGGGATTCGTTGCCGGAAGAGATGTGGACATCGGTGTCAGTCTTGCAGTCCTCAAATGACCAGAGGACAGATTGTGGATAGTGAGAGGGGCAGATGGAAGGACAAGGTGAAGGGAGGGGAAGAGATGGTTTGCCAATGAAAGAGACTTGGGAGGCCGAATCGCATGGGCACAGGGACGATCCACTTGGGCTGATAGCTGGAGGGGCTGAAACAACGAAGTCAGTATTGCACAAATATAAAATATAATACATATGGTCCTGTCGAGTCTTCTCCTGCATGCCGATGAGAACGTTAAACAAGTTCACGTATTTCATGAACTCTGAATTGACTCAAAGTTTGTCGTGCATGAGACCAGCGATGGCAGTAACAGGGAGACCCAAGGGCTGAGACATAGAAGATGGAGTACAAAGAGACCAGTTACTTGAGGAGGCGTTCATACTAAGGGGGCGAGAGGGACATTTTCCAGCCTGAGAGCTGTTATAGAAGTCATTGTCGTTGTCGTTGTCTGCCATCAAGTCCTCCTCCAGGTCTGCATCTGGTACATGAGACATGAAGAAGCAGGAAAGAGATGAGATGAAGAAAAGAAAGGAAAGAAGAGGAGTGGGAAAGATGGAGGGAAAAAGTGTGGTGGGAGAGTGGGTGAGAGAGAGAGAAGAGAGGAGGAAAACAAACCAAAAAAAAAAGGGAACAAGTGGCTTAGCGACATGGCGGTGGCACAGCAGCCTGGAGTCCCCGCAACGCGAAAACTGTTATCTGTGGGCCATCAGTGCATCTTTGGCTCTGTATCTCACTGATCTACACACCTAGCTGCAACATCTATGGCATCAAAACATACCTGCCCTTGCTTCAAGTGCAAATCTGGGAGGGATGTTACCAGGAAGACTTTATACTCATTTTAGACAGAATCAAGATCATCTTGATCAGCTTACAGCCATTGGGGCTAATCAAGATATCTTGGGCTTTGTGCAGGGCTGTCACTATCAGATGATAGATCTACTTAATAGCCTGACTGAGGGGACTCATGTGGAGCAATCTGGGTCATCTTATCCAGGTGGTGAGGCTGGTGAGCACCTAAATTCTTATAATTTTGATCACTTACTGATCTGCTTGGATCTAGCTGATGCCCTGATTGATTCACCTCAATCTTTGGAGGTAGAACAAGCAGAGGATGATGCTATGTTGGTTGACAATGATTGTGAGTGATATATTTGTAGATGATTTAATTTAAATTTTTTTCTGAAACCACTATTATAGATCCTTCATCTCCTGTACAGGAGACTGTGCCTATGAACTGGGGGGATGAATCTGGGCTAGAATATCATCTGAATCTGGATGAGGACAATGTTGTCATGTTTGATATTCCAGAAGAGCCCTTAGAGGCTTCAGAGGACTTGGGTGCAGATCCTGGCTCAGAGGATGAGCAGTATGGGGATGATGGCTTTTCAGAGCCTGAGGACTTTGTATCAGAGGGTTTTCCTGATATTGAGGATGCTAGTGGTGGCAGTGGTTATGGCAATTTGCCAGAATTTGTCACCCAGGTATACCCTCCCTCCTTGCCCTACTCAGGCTCCATCACAGCCTGAGCTATCTAGGGCAGAGAGATTGTCTCTCCAGCACTATATTGCTTGAAAAGAGTCCGATGGCACAGTGAAAGCATATGATGCCCATGCAAGGGTGCTTTCAGAGGCTACAGAGGAGAAGATCCTTAGCCTTCACAGAGTCAGATGGCTAGCCTTGAATATTGCAGGGCTTGAGCCCTTATTTGTGGATATGTGCCCCAAAAGCTGTATGGCATATACTGGGGAGTTTCTGTCAGATCTCTGCTACTCCCATGAAAAGAAGGGAGATGTGTGTAATGAACCACACTTTCAGCCACGGCAGCCCTCATCCAGAGCTAAACCAAAGCCAAGGGCAAAAATGTTGTATATGCCCATTACACCAGTCATTCAGGCTTACTATGTCAATGCTGAGACCTCTCATGAGATGCGCCACAGAGATCATGTCTTGCAGGAGACATTGGATCTCCTTGCAGATGGGGCAGGGGTAAAACCAAAAAAGTCAGAGTTTGCCAACTCTGACATACATTGCTGTCATTATAAGAAATTGGGATTGTTTCATGATAAAAGAGACACTGCATTGGCAATCTCTTCAGATGGTGCTCAGCTCACCATGAAAAAGCAGTCTAATATGTGGCTTTTAATTCTTGTGCTCCTCAATCTCCCACCAGAGATGTGCTATAGAGCAACAAATGTCATCATTCCACTTGCTATCCAAGGGCCAGCAGCACCTGGAAACACTGAGTCCTTTATATACCCACTCTTTGCAGAGATGGCAAGGGCCAGTGTTGGAATCTGGACTTGGGATGCTGTTGATTCATCCTACTTTGTTCTGAAGGCATACATCTGTGCTGTGAAAGGAGACATGCTTGGATCTGCCAAGTTAAGTGGGATGACAGGACATTCAGCCCTATATGGTGATAGGTTTAGTTTGGTCCAAGGGGCCCATTCTAAGTGTGGTGCTAGGCGCCAATATTATCCAATTTCTCCACCTGAGAAAAATACATATAATTCATCACACCCTCCTGTTGATTTGGATGCCTTGCCATTGAGAGGCCAAATTATTTATTGGGAGGCAGTTAGAAGGCTCCAGTCTGCAGCCAATAAAAATGAGTACTCAAAAATTGTACAGAGTACAGGAATCTCATGCCTCACAATGTGTGCAGCTAGTCCTGCATTTCTCCACCCATCATTCTTTCCACTAGACCCATTTCATTTGTTCTATGAAAACTGCATGGTCCACATCTGGGATTTGTGGGTAATACACAGTTCTGAGGATGAACAGATACATATGCCTGCAGAAATGGCTTCAGAGCTTGGTGAAGAGATTGAGAAGGCAAGGAAGACCCTTCCTCCATCCTTTGCTTCACCAATCAGAAATCCATATCTGAAGCATAACAGCCAGTTCAGAATCTATGAATGGATGGCTCTACTTCATTGGTATATAATACCAATAGCATGGGAGCTAGACTTTGATAGAGAGGTGCTAGAACTTTGTGCAATTTGTGGACATCATTGAAGTGGCAATGTCTCACACACCAAAGTCTGATCAGGACCTATATGCCTTGCACATTTAATCAAGTCCTTCCTTGAAGGCTTTGAAAGGCTTTATGTTCAAAATGACCATGAGAAGGTTTCAAGATGCAGGCTGTGCATCTGGCAGTTAATTCACATTCCTCTTCATATTTCAAGGAATGGATCAATCAGATTTGGGTCTCAAGCTACAGTTGAGAGGGCCATTGGAGAGATTGGACATAAAGTTAGATCCAGAAAAGCACCTTTTGCTAATATTGCTACAATGCTCTATGAAAGGGCAAGCATAAAGGTGTTGAACTTGCGATATCCATTGATAAAGATTCCCCCAAGAGAGAAAGGGAAGAGAGAACACTTGTATCAGTCACTTCCAATCAAAAAGGTGGAGATAACTAGTCCCTCAGAACATTATGATCACCTTGCTGCAATTTGTGATTTCTTTGAATTCCCATTGGACACAGATATGCCAATTGTGAGATGGGGAAAGTGTGTCATACCAGGAGAAATCACTTTGAGAAGCAGAATATCTGAAGAAGCAGGGCTAGCTTCCAGGTCATCCAGATACTTTGAATCTCAGGGAGGGGGGCTGGTTTTTGGAGAGGCATTGGCATTTTACCACTTGCCTCAGAATGATTGCAGTGTTGTGGTCTACCATGAACTAGTAAACATGGTTAATGTCATGGGGAGGTCATGTGGAGAGTGGTCTGAGGAATTTATGGTCATGGAAACATTCAGAATCACTCAATTGGTTGGAATATGGGAATATGGGCCAAGGGTTCGTATATTGAGAAAACATGTAGGATTAGATTTGCTTGATGTTGAGGAGGATGAAATTGAAGAGCAAGAAGAGTAGTAAAGTAAATTAGCCATTATGTACTTGTACAGTAGAGGTTGCTATACAATTGTGTCTTTGCTGGTGATGGATCCCTCTGAGCTAGATTCCTATGCTCATTCCTTCACACCAAAACATGTCTCAAGCATTGCCACATATGCATAAGTAGTGGAGGAAAGGTCAGTGAGTGCTGCCACTCAAGAAAGGTTGTGAGGTGCTGTGCTAGCATGGACACCCCTTCCTGACATCCCCCACCTCCATGCACACACACCCCTTCCCCATATCCCCCACCTCCATGTGCACACACCCCTTCCCCATATCCCCCACCTCCATGTGCACACACCCCCTCCCCATATCCCCCACCTCCATGTGCACACACCCCCTCCCCATCTCCCCCACCTCCATGTGCACACACCCCTTCCCCATATCCCCCACCTCCATGTGCACATGCCCCCTCCCCATATCCCCCACCTCCATGTGCACACACACCCTCCCCATATCCCCCACCTCCATGTGCACACACCCCTTCTGTAACGTGCGAGCTGCACGTGAGCCTGATGTAGGCAACGTGAGGTGAACGTGGTGACTTAGCAAATCCTAGACTCTAGCGCGGAGGCTGAGTTACATCTCAACACACGAAGGTGGAGTCTCGTGATCCCCTATGGATCTGGACCTCAATGCACGCAGGCGGAGCTTGGAGTATTCAGGCACAAAGGCCAAGGTGTTATGTCGAAGTGATGCAGACGAGGGCCGTATGCCCAAAGCGTGGAACAAAAGAGAAGAGGCTTGGATACAACACGAAGTGAAGATAACAAGAAGCTCAAGCTGCAGAATACAAACCATTCTGCAGCCCTTTAAGTACCAAACTACTACACAACCGCTTTTGCTTACATAATCATACATCCTGACACATCCTGACTAAAACCTACTACCGCTATTGTTACGATTGGCCACGCGTGTCACCTACGTTTACCGTTCAGCCTGGACTTTTGCCACAGTATTCCGTATCACATGGACTATCATTGGGACCATTTTCACATTTTGATTCATACTTCTTACGTCCCGCGCGACCTCTCGTACTCGTGACTCCTGATTACTTACTAAACACCTTCTGTCTTGTTCGACGTGGTTCCATATGACATCATACTAGTACAAGTACTAGTAGTATTGGTGGCGATCCTAGTACTGCAGTTCTTAGTAGTGGCGTGTCTCGATTCGTATTTAACATGTACTTCTTACGAACAAGGACCTTAGGTCTGAGTTCTTGAATCTCATCGACTTCACGCTGTCACACCCCGTGGGCTGCATCCAAGTCCAGTCGACTTGTCAGTTCCAACCTTCCTTTCTACGACGATTGGAGATACTTCGTATCCACTCCATCGCTCGTATATTCACTACTCCGCCTAGGGTAATACCCTACGCTCACTACTCAAGTCGAGTCGATACGTCCAGTCGAACATAACAGCTATCCTAGTAATCTGTAAGAGATGACTCATGATTGTTAATCGATGAGTCATGTGACTAACGAGCAACTTGTCATCATCAGTCACCATTGGTAATCGTACATTAGCTGATCCACAATGACAAGTCCATGACCGAACCGTAACACCTTCCCCATATCCCCCACCTCCATGTGCACACACCACCTCCCCATATCCCCTGCCTCCATGCACACACACCATCTCCACATCTCCCCCACCTCCATGCACACACACCCCCTCCCCATATCTCCCTCTCCAATCCCCACCTTCATGCACATGCACCCCTTCCCCATATCTCCCACCACCACTCCCACCCCCACATACACACTCACACCCATTCCCTATATCTCCTACCCCCACCCCCTCACACACACTCACACCCCTTCCCTATATGCTCCTATCTCTATGTACACACCCCCTTTCCAGCTTTCCCCATCTCCCCCTCTCAGGATTGCTTTTTTTCGCAATTTTTCTCTAAGGTTTCATTGACTTTTCCCAGACTGCCAGTTGACTTTGTCTGACTTTTGCATACTCACTGAAAAATACCACAAGTTTTCGTCATTTTTTCAATAAGTCAATTTTGACTGACAATTGACTTATGCTGACTTCTGACTTTTTCTGACTTTTCATTGACTGAATGTCGTTTTTTTGGACTTTGTCTGACTTTTTAGCGACTTTCATTGACTTTCTTTTTTACAGAGGATAGCCCATGACAGTCTTTCTGATGACATGGCTGGCGATCAATTCAGAATCCCCCTCTGTCAACGCTCCTTCTGTGGTCACAATGCATTCTCTGAATCCATCATCAATATGGCTCATCCTGCTTTGCCATGCTGTTATTCTTACTGTTTCTAGCTCTGTCCCAGGAGTCATCAGTAAAAGTAGGATTATAAAGTAAAAATGATCTGAAAGTTGGCAAGCAAATAGGAAATATAAAAACAAAAGAATATATTTATAATAAAAGAGTAATTCAAGTGGTCTTGTATGACTAGTATAATAAATTATAATTCATTATAAAGATATCATACTTATAATCTGGTGATTGATCTGGTAAAACCTTGTAAATAAACCCATAATGTATAACTATTTATGTATTAATATAGTTGGAAGACCTGACAAGCAAATTATAAATTTGCTTATCAGAAATTGAAGTTTGCTTATCTGTTATATAAAAGACAAACCAGACATAATTCAGCCATCTGATTGGCTGCAAGCAAAAGATAATGAAGTTTGTAGAAACTTTGAGAACATCATGTATGATTTAGCAGTCAGATCATGTGACAGTCAGTCCAGTTGATGTCCCCCCTCCTTTGTCCAGCATCATCCCCCATCTTTCATATCCCATCTCTGGCCCTCCACCCTTTGACACTGCCCCTTGTCCACCAACCCCAGATTTCCCCATCAACTATGAAGCCACAGAGCTTTGTGTAGCCTTCTACTCAGAACAGCATGCGTCCCCTGCTCCAGTAGAAGAGAGCCAATAAAATGTTCCCCCTGCCCCTGTCGACCACCCCCTGTCCTGCCTCCAAGTCACTGGTGAGCACCCCCACCAGTTCCTTGCCATCCACACCCCTTGCAGAGAGGAGTGGCAACAAATCTTGGAGTTCCACCAGTTCTCCATCCACACGATCTGCACAGCAGAGACTCTGTGCAGTAACCCCCCTGTTTTTACTGGTGTCATCCCCTTCCAATTCACGTCCCCCCACTTCCTGACCATCTACCCCCACCATCATGACATTGCTGTCACCCTTGGAGTCCAACCCATGTATGCCTGCTGCAAGGCAGTCCAACGACCTTCCCCTGGGCTCCATCAAGTATGGTTTCAGGGACAGCATTCATGAAGCATTCAGACCCCTGAACAACCTCATTCATGAAGCATACATATATATGCTTCTCATTCTTGAGGTGCACAATGTTTTGGATGGATGTGTGGTAACTACATATGGTTACCTGGGGTTTTTTTGAAAACCACATCTATGCAGTGTACCGAGGGTACCATTTTGAAGATTCAGTGAGGACCCACCCTCACTTATTGTCTTATTGTTTCATGCCATGCATCCCTGCAGACCCTTCAACTTCATCTCCATGTACAGTGATAACACACCTTTGTAGCCATTTACTTTAATTAGTAAGTGGTAGTACAAATTGTTGTCACTTCATTGTCAATACATTGGGGTTCGGGTATCCAGTGTCAGTGTTCCCAAGTCACCTTCAAAAAGGAGAAAGACTCTGATGTGCCCAAGCCTTCTTTGAAACCCACCAACTTTGCCAGCTCAGGACTTATTACCCTGAGACATCTTTGTTCAACGCCAGTCAGTGTGATATCATTGACTGTTGGAGTGACCCTCCATTCTTGATATACAAACTCTGAGACCTCTTACCCTTTGGTAAAGTAACTTACCAGTGGGACTATGAAGACTTCCAGAATATCGACTTAGCAAGAATTGCTAAAGCTGCTCAAGAACAACCTCCTGTATTGGCATCTATCCAATGCCACCACTGTTAACAATTCCCCAGCTGAGTCCGTCCTCCTGTGGACCAAAGACAACCACTTTTGGTTCATCCACATTGCCCCCCAAAGACAAGAACTCATTTGATGCATTAGAGCAGGAGAGTGTATCAGATACCTAGAGCACTTCTCTCTCAACTACAAACAAGTCCAAGTCACCTGGCAAGAAATCCATCTTGTCACCAAAGGAACAGAGTTCCACCTAGCCATAGTCGAAGGTAAAGAGTTCACTTACAAGTGGAGCTCTTCCAGCTGGGAAACCACCCTTGAAAACCCAGACCACTGCCTCATTGACCACCAAGTTTATCACCTCCCTCCAGACACCCCAGACAACCCAGAAATTCTCAAGTTTGCTGAAGTGCAAGCACCTCCACCCCTTGTCAAAAGTCCACTGCTGCCAAGCAGTCCCACTAGTATACCACCAGAGTCTGTTGATGGTTGGGGAGAACCTAACCTTTGGAACAGACCTAGAAGGTGTTGGTGTACAAAGGAAGTGTATGACTGCGGATACAGACCAGATACCCCACCTACTCCACCTAGTGTAGTATTGTGGGCCCCAGGCAATGGTTATCTACCCTTTAGACAATAAAGAGTAGATTTCTTGTCCAGATCCAAACTGGAAAACATCAGAGAAAGTATAGTCAATTGGGCTATCAACCTGGCTTCCCAGAACAATCAGCAGTGCCCCCATAGAAGACAAAACCAGAGAACACATGTGGAACATCATTCCATACATCAAGAGCACCTCCTTGCATCACCTACCCAGATCCCAGTTGTTCCAAACAGGGATATTCCCAGAATTAACCAAGCTGGTCTGTCTGAACCAGTGTACCCATCCATCAGAGGACCCCCAGTTCCATGTCCAGTAAACCCCATCACCAGGCAGCACTCTACCAGTAGTGAAGAAGCCAACTACCTCCGAACAGAGGCAGTACAGTTACACTGCCATTACCCAGAATCAGTTTACATTGCAGAACACCTACCCACCAGAAGACCAAGAGAACTCCAAGCCTTCAAAGAACACTGCAGACTGCAGTATGACCAGAATGGAGTCACCCTAGTTGTCAATAACCCCTTGGAGCATGTCAGAGAATTCACGTCAAGCATCCTCAACTTCCAGAACTACCTTTGGAGGAGCAGCACCACAGACACCCACTTTGGTATTTATGAAGTATATCATTGGATCCATCAACAATTTAGGTGAAATCAACCAGACAAAGCCATCTTGCAACCTGCCTATAAAATCCATTACCAGTGGATCAATGATGGTTGGATGGTCACCAGGTTACCCTGCCACTAGTGAATGAGCCAAGGCAGTAAAACTCAACCAGAGAGCTTACAGACAAGGAAGAATCACTCATTCCAGCCAGTATCTATGAAACAGTTTACAACTTAACCCACAAAAGAATCCAAGGTGAATCTTTTGACAGACCAGTTTTCAGCAAGGTCAGACACTTTCCTTGGACATTACTAGACACCCTTGAAGAGGTAACCACCAAAGACTTTGCCAAAATCCACCCTCACATCACCCATGTCCAACATCTTGATTACACAAACCTTGTTGGAAATTACCACTTCAAGTACGTCCAGTGGAACTGGAACAAGAATTATTGGGAATACAAGAACAAGAAACCTGTTCAGTTCTCTGATTCAGAAGATGAACCTTCTGATCACCAAGAGGAAGCTACCTCAGCCCAAGAAAACCAGCCAGAAGCACAGGTGTGGTCACCACCTAGAACCCCACCCTCAGGTGCCAGATCAGCATGCAGCAAATCAAGTGACCAAGAAGAGGTCTCCCAGATACTAGGAAGTGTCACCAGAAGGGTTGAAACACTTATCACTACATTATCCCAGCCACAGACACCACAAACAGTTCCAGGTGCACTCCCAGTAACCCCAGCACAGGCATCACAGTCATTCCTGCCTACACCTTTGGCTACAGTATTCCCACTTCCACCAGCATTACCCCCAGTTAGTGTAGCCACACCTACTCCCAGTAAGCACCAAAGTACCCCAGCATTATCTAGCCATGCTGCATCTCCAAGTCAACCCAGTATGCCCAGCACACCAAGTACCCCAGCAAGCATGTCTGGTTCAGCATCTACCAAGTTATTGGGATCCCCCCCAGAGTCTTTCGATGGCATCCCTGCAAAGGCAGAAGCCTTTTGGAACAATCTAGAGAACTATTACTACCTCAATGAATCTACATACTCTGATGAAGGAAAGAGGGTTTCAGCTGCTCTAACACACTTCAAGGTCAGCATGTCTGCTGGAGAATGGGCTCAGGATAAACAGAAGAGAGTCTTGTCAGCCACACCTGTCGATTTCAGAACATGGGCACAGTTCTGCAACAGTTTCAAGAAACACTTTGTCCCAGCATATTCAAAGTTGGAAGCTACCAACGCCATGTACACCTCCAAGATGGGCAGAAGACCCTTTAATGAATGGTACCAAGATTGGTCAACCTTCACCTCCTGGAGCAGAGCCAATGAAGAAACCCAGATGTTTGCCTTTAGAAAGGCACTTCCCATGGCACTACACCAGGAGATAATGGGTGTATCACCACAGCCTACCACACTAGAAGACCTAGCAGAGAAAGCAAGAGACTTTGATCAACTCTGGCACATGTACAGCACCCCCACCACATTTAATAGGAACTCAGCCCCATGGAATCATGCCATAACCACAGATGATGACCACACCCAAGTCAATGTTACCTCAGCACCATCACATCCCCTGTTGGGTGGAAAATATCAAAGGCAGAAAAGGACAGACACTTCAAGGATAAGCTCTGTTTCTCCTGTGGAAAACCCAGTCATAGGACTAAAGAATGCCGCATCAAGCAGAGCCAGTTTAATCAAGGGACAGGAAATAGACTTCCAAATCCATGCCAAGGAGCTGACTTTAGAGCTCATGCCACAGTAACCCAGGAAGATCAATATGCTGATGAAGAACATGCCAACAAGCATCCAGCCCAGGTCGCAGCCATGTACCACAGCCCACATCCCCAAGTCGTGATTCCATGCCCTCACTCCTGCCCTGTCAATGAGGATTTTTGAAGCATCCCTCTGCTGCATTGTCAGTTGGGACTTTACATCTGTCCAGGACCAGTTTTGAGAATAGGTATTCTCTCCTAGAGACAGTAGACTCTGAGCCTGTACCCAGTGATACTATACAAAATAGATGATCACCATCTATTACACTCAGAGTGACTCTAGTTGGAAAAACAACTGGATGGGAAATCAGTGCATACACCTTGCTGGATAGCAGTGCAGAGGGGATAATCATAGATCAAGACTTTGCCACCAAGAATAACCTCACCTTGCAGACACTAGTTAACCCACTTCCAGTAAAAATTGTGGATGGAACACTCAATAAGAGGGGATCAGTCAAGTACACCACAATCCAGAAAGTCCATATCAAAACCACAGACAATGACTACCATGAAGAAACATCAGGACTCTATGTTACCACACTAGGGAACCATGACATCATCCTAGGAATGGATTGGCTTCATGCACACAACCCAGAAGTAGATTGGGCATTACCACAGATCGCCTTCACAAGATGCCCCAAGAATTGTTCCTTGTCCAAGTACCCCCTAGTAATCACGTCCTGAAAGCTGCAGATGCGGGCTACCACCATCAATGCCTTGCATCCAGTGGAAGAGGAACCCCTGATAGCTGAAGATGCCTTTGCCCAGGAAGCCATGAAAAGTTTCTTGTATCATCACAGTTTTAGCAAGTATGATGACCTTGCTATCCGATCAAAGTCCACTGCCAGTATGGCTATAGCAGTAAGGAATGCACCCAAGCAATCCCTTGATCACATCCCTGCCCAGTGTCACATGTATTCCAAAGTCTTTAGTGAAACAGCCTTGCACCAGCATCCAGAACATCAAGCATGGGACCATGCCATAGAACTCAAGCCAGCCTCTAAGATGTGCAATTGTGGCATCTATAGACTCACACCCAAGGAGTCAGATGCACTCAAAGAATATATCACAGAACATTTGCAGAGAGGATTCATCCACCCTTCCAAGTCCCCTATGGCCAGCCCCTTCTTTTTTGTGGACAGGAAGGATGGCAAGTTACATCTGGTACTGGACTACTGTGCACTCAATGACATTACAATCAAGAATGCCACCCCTCTGCCACTGATCCCTGAGTTAATTGACAAACTGCATGGCACCAGGTACTTCACCAAGTTGGATATTCGTTGGGGATACAACAATATCTGTATCAGGGAAGGAGACAAACATAAAGCTGCCTTCAAGACACCCCTGGGCCTATTTGAACCCACTGTCATGACCTTTGGTCTCTGCAACACCCTGCCACATTCCAGACATTTATGAACAACATCTTTGAAGACATGATAGATGAGGGACATGTTGTAGTCTATCTGCATGACATCCTCATCTTTTCAGAAGATCCTGCCTTGTTGGACAAATTAACCCACAAAATCCTCTCACAACTCTTGAAGCATGACCTGTACCTCAAACCTGAGAAATGTGTATTTGCTCAGATGTCTATTGAATACCTTGGGATTTGTTGCGCAGCAACCAGTGCAGCAAACAGTGTTACAGAGTCTCACCTTGTGAAGGTATAGAGACTAATAGAGAGGTTTGTAGAGAGGAGTGCTCAAGTGTGCATAGAGTGATCGACTTGTATTCTTAGAGGGGCTCTACTCCCCTCATTTATAGGAAAACCGGTCCCTATGGTCCCACCACATCCATTTGCGTAAAAGTGATGAGTAAAGGTGTCCACAATATCGCATTTTCAGTGACGCCTGATGTGAAACACCCCAGAAGTCTTCAATATCACCACATGTGATACTGATAAGACTTGCGCCCTCCATTTTGGAGTTGCGCCCACTTTGTGCATAATGGAGTACCCTAATATGGTAATCATATGTACGATACTACTGTAATGTCATAACTGCTATAGATAAGATATGTATGTACTTATTACATTTCAACACTCCCCCTTGCTAAGTATACTGTGTATGTACTGAGCAAAGTAATATAGTACAATATAATGGCTATTCCTGATGACAACAATCAAAGGATCATTTGTGTATTATTCGTAGGTTGTATTCCTTCATCATGTCATCGGTGTTGAGAGAGAAAGAGTTGCGTGAAGAAGATTGGGACTAAGGTTGAACTTTTGGTAAAGTTTGATCTTGTCCACTTCTCTGCGAGTGTGCCACGTAAAGGCATTACTCGACACATCTTCTAAAATTATCGGGTCTGACTCGGATGCATAGGCATGCCATCTGAATGTCAGGCTCTTCCGAGATCTATGCGACGATTTCGTTCTCTTTCTAGGATGAGTAAAACTCAAGTCCTAGTTGTTCCCTAAATTTAAGAAACTTTATGCGTCCCAGATTCTTAGTAAATAAATCAGCGGGGTTCTCGGCTCCTTCAATGAACAATAGTTCAATCTTCTTTAAGCGAATGACCTCGCGAATGTAGTGATAGCGTAGGTCTATATGTTTTATTCGCTTTTCCTGTACAGGATTAGAAGCAAGGAATATGGAGCCTTGATTATCTCCGCATAATGGAATTGGTTCTAGGGATATTCCAATCTCTTCAAAGAGAGATCGAATCCAGACCAACTGTCTACTTGTATCTGAGATAGTGTAACGTGCGAGCTGCACGTGAGCCTGACTTAGGCGACGTAAGGTGAACGCGGTGACTTAGCAAATCCTAGACTCAAGCGCGGAGGCCGAGTTACGTCTCAACACACGAAGGTGGAGTCTTGTGATCCCCAATGGATCTTTGTCTCAATGCACGAAGGCAGAATCCGAGGTATTCAGGCACAAAGGCTGAAGTCGTATGTCGAAGTGATGCAGACGAGGGCCGTATGCCCAAAGTGTGGAACAGAAGAGAGGAGCCTTTGATACAACACAAAGCAAAGATAACAAGAAGCTCAAGCTGCAGAATACAAACCATTCTGCAGCCCTATAAGTACCAAACTACTACACGACCGCCTTTGCTTACATAATCATACATGCTGACACATCCTGACTAAAACCTGCTACCGCTATCCTGGGAATTCGTAAGTAATGACTCGTGATTGTTAATCGATGAGTCATGTGACTGACGAGTGACTCGTCATCATCAGTCACCCTTGGTAATTGTACATTAGTGATCCACAATGCTGAGCCCATGACCGAAACGTAACAGATAGACATGTATTCTGCTTCTGTGGAAGACAGCGCAATTGATTTCTGCGCTCTAGAATTCCAACAGAATACTCCATTAGCTAATTTAACTAAGTAGCCTGTAGTAGACTTTCTCGTTGTTGGGTCAGAAGCCCAATCAGAGTCCGCATATGCTAATAAACCCCCATTGCTTTTGCCATCATAGACTAAAGCATAACTAGAAGTACCAATAAGATAGCGGCAAATATATAATGCCCTATTCAAATGGTCTTGTGTGGGGTTTGCAGCGTACTGCACAAGTTTAGTCACTGCATAGGCAATGTCTGGTCGAGTTCCAATCATGATGTATAGGAGTGATCCTATTACTTGTTGGAATGACACGCGAATTTCTGGGTCTGGTGAACCTTTATTGGGTACTGGTTAATACCCTTCAGGTAGCGGTGTGGGAACCACTTTCGCGTTTGTGAGTTTAAAACGCTGCAGCACTTTATGTAGATAATCTACTTGATCAACAAGGATTCGACCCTTGGATTTAATCATGCGCATGCGTAAGAACTCTTGGGTATCACCCAGGTCACGACATTCCCAGATTTTCATAAAGCATTCCTTTAGGGAACTAATGTCAGACTTGTTCTTTCCAAGGAATAGAACATCATCGACATATACTATCACTACAATGGTTTTATCTGTGTTCACAAATAAACCTGAGTCTGATAGTAGGTGTGTGCATCCTAACGTAGCCATGGATTTATCAAGCGCTTTCCACCATGCTAAAGCAGCTTGTTTTAGTCCATATATGGCACGCTTTAAATGCATCACTTTATTTATCTGGCGGGGGTTTTTAAACCCTTCAGGTTGTTCCATATATAGTTCCTCATCAAGTTCACCATATAGGAAGGCTGTTTTGACGTCTAATCTGGAGATGTGCCAATCTTTTAACGCTGCAAGCGCTAACATCATCTGAACAGTCTCAAACCGTACCATGGGTGAGAATATTTTGTCATAATCAATGTGTAACGGTGTGAGCGGTAAGCAGGATGATGAGCGCTCCTGAATCTTACCAACCGATGAGCTGTACTATATGATGACTGATGCTCTTAGTGAGCTGCTGACTTGTGCGGATAGATGATTAGTAGTAGTATTAGTATTGTGCGTCATCACTGGAGGCGCTTGTAGTTATAAGGAAGCTGTCGACTGTTGTGGTCAACAGCTTGGATTTCTTGTACACTTCTCCTCTTCTCAATTGATCAGTCTTGGCTCTCTCCTCTCCCTTTGTCAGTCAAGATCATTGAAGGCAAGAACAAGTCAATCTAGATACAACCGCGCTTGTATCTAAGGAAACCACTGAACTCCGCCTACAAGTGTTGAGACGATTACTCAGCCTGCGTGCTTGAGGATTTGCTAAGTCATCGCGTTCACCCTTACATTGCCTAAGTCAGGCTCATGTGCAGCTTGCACGTAACATTAAATCCAAGCTCCCCTTGCATCGAACGCCGTGGCAACCATCAACACCAAAGATGGTTGGGATTTCCAGCCCTATCAAATCAACTCAAGAGAACAAGACGCCCCTACTCGCTACTTAGTAGGACGAGTCAGGTGGCGACACGTACCAGACACAAGGAGGAACGACGAAAACAACACAGGATACTACGCGGAGGCAGCTACTGCACAACGATATCACCCCGTGGTCTTTAACTGAGAACGCTGTTGTTGGGTGGAACTCAGGTGGAGCAACACCAACAACTATTTCGAAGCAACGCGGCCAGCAGCCGACGATCTACACATCAACATTCCACTGACAGATGCGCGACCAGTGGACCAGCAAGGAACAATTGACGGCCAAGAAGATTTGGATCTCAACGTTGAACCGCCACAATCAGAACTAATACAATCACACACACCAGCAGCCACTAGCGACACTAGTGAACGACCTCCAACCCGATCAGACGCGCAAGAAGAAGAACCAGAAAACATCGCGGTGCATTCGCCAGAAGTAGACGCACTCGCCGCGCAAACAGCTGAGTTACATATTCCTGAACCAATTCGGGGAATACCATACAGCTACATGACGACTCAGACAGAAGTGTCACCGCCTCAGCTCGTTATAAATGAACAAACTGGCCACGTCCAGACAATACAACCGGAAGATATGCAAGCCGTAAATCAAGCAATGGGACCAGACATCCCCGACGCACCAAGCAACCCAGATGAGCAAAATATGTTCTATGAGTTCTGAATTGATCGGAACAGAATACCATCACCCGATAATAGACCATTCCCACCATTGCGACCGCCAGGGGGAGGACCACCAGGAGGAGGACCGCCAAGAAGAGGACCGCCAGGAGGAGGACCACCTCTAGGAGGACCCGCAGTAGCCCACAACATACCTCAAGGAGGAAACGACAAATTCATCGGCAATCCACCACCTACGTTCACAGGAAGCAGGTCACAAGCCGAGGCCTTCATCCTCCAATGGGAGGTCTATGCAGGAGTCAACGCAAACCATTCAGCCATGATAAACAAATATCAAAAGGCTATGTTATTTCTCACATACATCCAGGGGAACGCGGTTAACCAATGGGTTATGTCCGCAAGTCGATGGCTCGTCAATGAAGTTGCCATGGGGACCAATCAATTCGACAACAGACTATGGGAAAACCTACTCAATGCCTTTCAAAGGCAGTTCGGTGACGTTCTCAGCAAAGAACGAGCACAGGCCCAACTCGACACCGGCATACACATGAAGGAAGGGAAAATCGACAACTACATCGCCTTGTTCGAACAACTCGTTCGACACGCAGGGTATAACATCAACGCAGAACAAACCCTCAAGTATTTCACAAGAGGGTTACCAAGGACACTATACAAAACCATGTATCAACATGATGATCCCCAAAACTATGAAGAATGGAGGGAATCCGCTCTCAAAAGACAGCAAAAATGGATTCACATGCAAACAGTCAGAGGCAATCTTGACGCCTTCAAACGAGGACGAGCTCCAGGAGGAGCCTTAGCTAAGTTACTCGCACCACTCAATGACGATCGAATGGACACCTCTGCAGATCGAGTACGAGGACAACTAGCTGGAGCAGAGGACGTGCTTCAGAGCTACAAACGAAACGACAATCCACCGCTGCGCCCACCGTTTCCACCGCGTGGAGGATTCATACAGAGACAGTTCAAACGAGACCACAGTCAAACGCACTGTTACAACTGCCAGAAAATGGGCCATATTAGTCGTGATTGCAGGCAACCCTGAAGACGCTGCGATACGCAGACACAAACCACCGAAACCGCGCCAACAAAAGAGGAAAAGGCAGTGGAATGGCTACAAGGAGTCATGGGAGATGACAAAGAAGTGAAAGACCTAGTCCTACAGCAGTTGATGGGACAGGATTTTGGAAGTGCCTGAACCCGGCGGCCTGGGTAAGGGCAATACGTTGTAACTCTGTGTACATTATGCGCTACCGTTCTATGAGAGTACCAGTGTCAATTCGTGCAAGTTACAACATGGCCGATATCAAAGCGTTAGTGGACTCAGGAGCCACTGACAACTTCATCCATCCACAATTCGTCAAACGGATGGGTCTGGGACAACGGGCGTTAGATAAGCCCAAAAACATCTATAACATCGACGATACCACTAATAAAGCGGGGCAGATCACGCATTACCTCACGCTCAACATGGAAACAGGAGGAACTCAAAGAGAAATGCGCTTCCTCATCACCGATATTGGTAGAGAAGATGTACTACTAGGATATCCATGGCTCGCAACCTATGAACCAAGGTTCAGCTGGCGTCATGCCACCATCGATGAAAAACAACTCCCCATAGTATTACAATCGATCAACCCGAACGACAAAAAGGCAGTACTGGCAAGATTGCTCAAAGAAGACGAAGACGATGCTGTGATGAGTGTCTCACTGTTTGATCGCAACAGCGAGACCAAGGATCACAAGGAGCAGGGTGGCTAACGTCGAACCAACAAGGAGATAAAACAAGGACAGGGAACAATGGACCACAAGTAACAAGACAAGGATGAGGAACAACCCAATAGTGGGAAGCTGCTCAGAAAACAGGAATGTACAAGTGGGGATGTCGCAAGTGGACAGTCTGAGGGACTGTCTGTTACATTGCTCCAGCTTATATACCTGAATACATGGTCTGTGCGTACTTTAGGGGAGGCCCAACTCCGCTCCACGGGTGGGCCCATGGAATACTCTAGAAGTGTTCTAAAGATAGCATGGAATGTGCTGGAAGGTTTCTAAGTATATCGTCCAATGGCATTAACCCCTGACAAGCGGAGCTTGTCAGGATTGATCAACAATCTTCATTTACCGATCAACGGACTTTGTTTATCAATCAACAATCTTTTGTTGATTGATCAACAATCTTTTGTTGATTGATCAACAATCTTTTGTTGATTGATCAACAATCTTTTGTTGATTGATCAACAATCTTTTGTTGATTGATCAACAATCTTTTGTTGATTGATCAACAATCTTTTGTTGATTGATCAATCTTTTGTTGATTGATCAACAATCTTTTGTTGATTGATCAACAATCTTTTGTTGATTGATCAACAATCTTTTGTTGATTGATCAACATCTTTTGTTGATTGATCAACAATCTTTTGTTGATTGATCAACAATCTTTTGTTGATTGATCAACAATCTTTTGTTGATTGATCAACAAACAAGTCATGTGAGGTCATCTGACCTTTCGCTTGGTAAGTCCCGGTTCCAGACCGGGTCTTTCTTGAATAGGAAGGAAAGGATTATCCAATCCTTTCACGCGTGTCGTCTTGGCTAGTTCCACTAGTCCAATACTTCGTATTCCTGGGTTTGTGCGTGCGTTCCCTTGCGCATTCCTGAGTTTTCCGGATAAGTCACGGACCGAGGCATAGGTTCGTGACAGATGCAAAAGTGTCACGAATGTTCACCACAGAAACAAAAGAACAAATAGTGACAAAACTAGAAGAACAAGTACACGGACGACGATCGGCGGTCGAACTTGCAGTCGACGCCAAACAATACACCAAGGAGGTCCATATACCAAGAGAAAACTGACAATTCACAAAGGTATTCAGTGAAGAAGAGTCAAAGAGATTCCCACCGAAATGAAGTTGCGATCACGCAATCAAATTCAAAAAAGGAGCACCAGATGTGATTGACTGCAAAGTGTACCTGATGACAAGGGTCGAAGACGCGGCACTCGACGACTTTATCGACGAGCAAGTAGAAAAGGAATATATTCGTCCCTCAAAGTCCCCGTACGCATCATCCTTCTTTTTCATCAAAAAGAAGGACGGAAAACTACGACCCATACAGGACTACCGAAAAATAAACAAATGGACAATACGGAATCAATATCCACTCCCTCTTATTGACGACCTAATCAGAGACCTCGGAGGAGCACAGATATTCAGCAAACTAGATGTCCGACAAGGATATAACAACATCCGAATTAAAGAAGGGGATGAACACAAAGCCGCATTCAAAATGTGCCGTGGACTCTTCGAACCCACCGTTATGTACTTTGGCCTGTGCAACTCACCGGCCACGTTTCAAAGCTTCATGAACGACATCTACTGACCAACTATAGCAAAGCACAAAGCGGTCGGAACGACAATCAGGGTCTACATGGACGACATTGCCATAGCGACCAAACGACAACCATCTGCGTTCGTGAAACATCAAAAAGCAGTATGCGACGTACTGGCGGTGGCACAACAACATGACCTCTTCTTCAAACCCGAGAAATGCTTCTTCAACGCTCCCAGTATTGATTACCTGGGGGTAATCCTTGAAGAGGGGGTAACACGTATGGACCCCGTTAAAATTTCAGGCGTCCGCAACTGGCAGTCGCCAACATCAGTAAAAGACGTACGATCATTTCTGGGCTTTTGTAACTTTTATCGGCAGTTTATCAGAGGCTTCGCCGCCATTGCCAAACCACTAAACGAATTAACATGCAAAGATGAACCATGGCAATGGGACACAAGACACCAAAAAGTGTTTGACACGCTCAAACAATGGGTCACCACGGAGCCCATTCTCGCACACGCCGATCAGACACAGCAGTTCGACCTGGAAGTAGACGCGTCGGGCTTCGCAGTTGGAGCAGTCCTACTCCAAAAGAAAGCGGACGAAAAGCGACATCCTGTGGGATACTACTCAGCGACACTCAATGCGGCTGAGCGAAACTACAACATCTACAACCTCGAACTACTGGCCATTGTAAAAGCATTGAGGAACTGGAGACATCTATTGGCAGGATCCCCACACAAAGTACGCATATTCTCGGACCATCTCAACCTGTGGTACTGGCGAGACCCCCAGAAAATCAGTCGTCGGATTGCAAGAGAAGTACTGGAACTAGCAGAATACAACTTCGAGATACACCATGTCAAGGGAACGACCAATGGAAGAGCCAATGCCCTGTCTTGACAATCCGACTATGATCAAGGGGAAAAAGACAACGAAGACATCGTTGTCCTACCAGCCAAAGTATTTGTATGAACCACTGCAACCACCACACAGCAAGATGAACAAAGAATACGCAAGTGGGTTGATCCCCACAAACTAACCAAAGCAGACGGACTCTGGTGGTATCAAGGACAAAGGCTTGTGATAACGGGAACTATGGAGAAAATCAGAGAAGTAATCTCCACGCATCACGACCCCCCCGTTCATGGTCATCCAGGAATAAACCAAACAACGCAACTAGTGGAGTGTCACTACTGGTGGCCCACGATGAAGCGCAACATTGCTGACTATGTTCAAGGATGCGCTGAATGTCAGCGGTGTAAAGTCAACACACAAAAGAAAAAGGCATCGTTGCAGCCCATATTCCCAAAACCGGAAGCAACGCCATTCGAGGTGGTCACACTAGATTTCATCACCAAACTCCCGGTATCACGAGGGTACGACTCTGTGCTCACCATTACTGATCACGACTGCTCGAAAGCATCTGTGTTCATCCCATGCAAAGAGGAAATATCGGGTGAGGAAACCACGATACTTTACGCTAAGAACATTGTCGCGCGATTTGGACTGCCAGCAAAGATAATCAGCGACAGGGACCCCCGATTCACATCAAAATTCACAAGAGAACTATGTCGGGTCCTGGGGATACAACAGAACATCTCAACGGCGTACCACCCACAAACAGACGGACAATCGGAGTGAACCAACCAATGGTTGGAGCAATACCTCAGATTCTGGGCCAATGAACGACAGAACAACTGGGCCGATTATCTAGCGCTTGCCGAGTTCGCGCACAACAATTGGACTAACGAGTCCACACACGAGACGCCGTTCAGATTGCTAATGGGCTACCACCCCCTTACTAACTGGACAGATAAGAAATCACCAATATCACAAGTCGGGATTCGGCTAGAACAATTACAAGAGATAAGGAACCAGGCGCAAGAACAGATGCGCTGCGCACAACAGTCATGGGTCAAACATCATGACACCCCCAAATATCAAATAGGAGACAGGGTCTGGCTCGATGGACGTCATCTGCGAACCAACCAGCCAACCATGAAGCTTGCGCCCAGGAGACACGGACCATTCAGGGTCGTCCAGGTGATGTCTCCTGTCAATTACCGGCTTGAACTTCCCACACAGTGGAGCATCCATGATGTCTTTCACACAGATCTCCTTACCTCCTTACCTCTTACAAAGAAACGCTGACTCACGGCGTAAACTACCAATGCCCACCACCAGAACTGATAGGAGATGTGGAAGAATACGAAGTCAAAAAGGTACTAGACTCGAGAAGACGCGGACGCGGGCGTAAACTACAATACCTAATCAAGTGGAAAGGCTATGCCGACTCGGATAACCAGTGGGTCCCATGGGACGATGTCCATGTGGACGAAGAGATAAGGAAGTTTAAACAATCTAACCCAGGGGCTGAGACTCACATAAAAGCAGCCTCAGCAAGATCACCTATACCTCCATCTTCCAAACCTCCTCATAACATGTCCAATGTCCCACTCTCCGTTATCAGCCTTGACAAGATCCCCTACGTCAACACCCTCACCACCTACGACACCACAAACAACGTCGATGACCCATTTTGCTCAGCAGTCGAGCATGTTAGGGCCACAGCCATCAACAATCAATCCGCCCGAGACCTGGCCGAGGCTTGCAGGCGATTTCCCACACCCACAAGCAGACGAGTGGAGGAAGATGAGGGCGGAGTACGACCTCTTGAAGGAGGTAATGACAGCATGGAGACAGGATCAGGTGGTGAAGAGGACAGCGGCGGAGAGACGGATGAGGATACGGTTGCTGACGAGGCAAGTGTCCTCCAGCCCTCCACCGCCAACACATCGACCACCACTGTCAACCACGTTAACAGCGACAACAACAACGACACCGACACCAGTGAAGATGAAGATGACGACAGCGATGAGTCCTACCACGCCTGTTACGTATCGCCCATGGCGGTCATGTGACACTCGCCGCATCAGGACCAGGATGCGTGCAGGCCGACGAAGGCACGGAAGGGACACCGAAAGATCGCGTGGTGTAAGGCCTCAGGCGGATTGTTGGGACGGATACCAGCGGGCCGGGGTTTGATCCCCTTTTGGAAGGTGTTCTGGATGGATCAGTCAGGAAGCGCTCGTATAAGCGCCAAGGCCATATGCTTACTGAGGCATTACTGATGGCTGACTGACGGACTTACTCAGGGACTTAGTAATGGTATAGGACGATTAGTGATGCTTCGTCATTCACTTACACATACCTTACTCATGGACACATGCGGACTAATGTTGTCGTAGTCATCGCCGAGGACTCAGGTTTAAACCCAGTCCTTGAGCAGTATATAAGTAGTAGTGGGGACGGTAGAGTTCCTCACTTTAGCATTCTCAGTCTTGTGTACTGTTAATAGCTAGAGTAATCACACTCCTTTCTGTTGAGTTATCTCTTGCCCTTTGCGGCATTGTTCGTCTATCTATGGCTGTTCCCTGTTTAGGGACAGTTCTTGTTCACTGTTGGCTGGTTGAGACGTCACCTCGCCAGCGTTGGCTCTGGTCGCACGTCAAAGTCGATCCTGCACCAGGCTGTGCAGAAGGTTTCGTCTGGGCGCAAGTGCCATTCGTTACAACGCCGCCGGGTCATCTGCATCCAATGCGACAATCCACCAAACTATTGCCACTGTGCTCCCGTCCCTGTACCATTCCAAGTCCGCACCCTTACCGGCGAAGCCTGTGATGAGGCGCCCCGACCACCTGCAACTGCTGTTGTCTACGGACCAACGGCTGAAGAGGGGTATGAGGCCCGAGGCTTACCCCCTTACCGGGAGGAGTGCGACCCGTCACCAGTCACTATGCGCCGAGTGCATGCGACGCGGATCCCTCTCCATGCCATATCGCCTACTCCCGGTGGATTCATCCTCAACAATGGGATGAATTGGGTGCCAATGGTCATCGAACACAAAGGACGACGCATCCCCGCGAAGTATGTGCGGGTACGAATGCTCGACAACCCGGAGGTGTTCGGAACGATGGGACGCTACTCGCCCATCTACCGAGCCAACATCCATGCCGAGCCATGTAGGGACATGGGCCCTGCTGCTGAGTATTCCAGAGACAACTCCAATACTTCCACGCTGACTTCCGTGGAAAGCGCCAGGTAGATGAAGCCCTCGCAAGGCTAGGAGACATATCTCTCCAAGCCGAAGTGAGGCGTTACCGTGCATCCATGGAGGTCATCGCGGAACTCGAAGCGGCCATCAAGAAACTCGAGGACGACATCTACGTCCATGTCGATCGAGCGCGGCATTCAGCAACCAGACTAGGGCGAGCGCATGCCCTCAGGAGGGTGAGGGATGAACACGAAACGGACGTCGGACTAACAATGGTGACTGATTGGATAGTCGAGCGTGGGCGCTCACCCTTGTGAAGAGGGTGATGTAACGGTGCAAGCGGTAAGCAGGATGACGAGTCGCTCCTGAATCTTACCAACCGATGAGCTGTACTATATGATGACTGATGCTCTTAGTGAGCTGTACTATACGATGACTGATGCTCTTAGTGAGCTGCTGACTTGTGCAGATAGACGATTAGTAGTAGTATTAGTATTGTGCGTCATCACTGGAGGCGCACATAGTTATAATGAAGCTGTCGACTGTTGTGGTCGACAGCTTGGATTTCTTGTACACTTCTCGTCACGTTGACATCGTTTTGTCGCTGACTTTGAAGGATGACGTGTATTCCGGAGTTTTGGACTGCTTACTATTTGGTTATGACTACGATAGTAAGCACATATTAGTCATGGACACTTATGCGTCGCCGGTATTTGGGATTGCCAGTGTTTCAGATATTATTAGAACGGACAATGACTCATTACTAGTATAGCTATACTAGGGTTTGGATTCCAGCTGCGCTTTAAAGCCAGCGAGTAACTGTATATAAGTCTCTATCTTCAGACCATAGCTCTCCAGCTTGGTCTTCTCAAATTATCACTTCTCTTCGTGTATACTAGTACCTCGGGTACTAAGTGGTTGCTATTCACTCGTCATCCTTGTGGACATAGTCCCTCGTGATCATTCCAAAATACCCAATATCCTCGTCGATTTGGTGTATCAACAAAGCGTTACATAGTCTCTTCTTGTCACGCCTCTACAAGTTGCCTAAGTCAGGCCAGCGTTAGGTGATAACGCTACATTAAGACCAAGCTATTCATCGTGGCGTCGCAAGATACAACAGCAAGTCGTTGGATGACATTTGGAGAGCCAGTTCTCTGGTTCGCACAAAGGGGAACGCGAACTGTTCCACAACGTTTTACCAAAAGTGCAGCGTGGACAACAGTTGACGATATCGAAGGATATTACGCAAGAGACGGAGAAGACGCATTCCTTCATCCAGTTGAGTTTGACAACGATCACCTTTGCTGGATAGAACTACAGTGGTTTGAAAGGGCCCGAGAGTGGGAAGGACGTCGAGTTGCCCCCACCTCTTACGGATTGGATATCTTCATAAACAAACTCACTCGACCAGAAGCACAGTCACTCGGAGCAATACTACCTCCATCCCCTACCACCATACCCTCAGAAGCAGAATCAGATCAGCAGGAAGAACCAGAAACCATTACCATTCAAGAACCTGTGCCCATAGTTGATCAACTAGCAAGGGTCACCGAACAGTTACACATCAGCCCAGTCATGGCTACTCAAACCACCCATCAAATTGCGGGAAGAACATTTACACTTGATGAATTAGCAGACTTACGCATTGCAGGGTCAGATCGACCAGACCCCCCAGATCAAGATCCTTTTCCAGGAAGGGGATTTCCTATCCAAATTCCACAGAATTGGAGGCCACAAATGCGCCAGGCGGAGGACCGCCAGGTGGAGGACCGCCAGGTGGAGGACCGCCAGGTGGAGGACCGCCAGGTGGAGGACCGCCAGGTGGAGGACTGCCAAGTGGAGGACCGCCAGGTGGAGGACCACCAGGAGGAGGACCACCAGGAGGAGCAGTAGGTGGAATGCCAGGACAACACAGCGATAAGTTGTGGGGCAATGCCCCAACCATATTCACCGGAGATCGATCCAAGGTGGAAGAATTCCTTCTCCAGTGGGAATTATATGAAGGCATCAATATCAATAATCCTATGATGGCAGTACCATTCCAAAAAGCTATGTTATTCCTCACCTACATACAAGGACCTCACGTCACCGAATGGGTAGGATCCATCAGCGCTTGGATGTGACTACAAGTACAAGTTAATCATATCGATCCCACAAACCCATGGCTATGGGATAGTGTCCAGTTGTCGTTCAAACGGCAATTCCGTGACACACTACGAGAAGAAAGAGCACAAGCAGAGCTCAGGAAAGGAATCAAGATGGGAAACCAGGACATTGACACGTACGTGGCCAAATTCGAAAATCTAGTTCGTCTCGCTGGCTATCGGGTAGATGAACCATTGGTGGTCGAACTGTTTGCCGAAGGACTTCCTCGAAAGTTATACGAAACCGTATACACCCTGGATAAACCTCAAACGTACGAAGAATGGCGGAACAACAGCATCCAACGTCACGGCGAATGGATTCATATGCAGAACAAATTTAATCAATTCAAGGTGCAGGGTACAGCATCACAATGGCCTAGAGCTTTTCAATCAAATCATAATCCAAATGCTATGGATACCTCTGCTGATCGTACCAGGACTAGAGGAAGATTGGCCAATGCTGAGCAAGTATTGGAACAAGATCGAAGGGGACAACAACCCACACAACAATTAATGAGGAGCGGGAATCCCCCATTTCAACCAAGAGAAGGGTTTTTAAGGAGGCGGCAACCGCCAGACTTAAGGGAAGTCGTTTGTTATAATTGTCAAAAGAAGGGACACCTCAGTCGCAATTGTACACAGCCTCGACAACCCAGGGCCAATGTAAGGAGTTCAGAAGTGGTGGATGACCGCAGCGAGGCGGGTGAAGATCTTCACATTGCCCAAATGGTAGCGGATGATCGAACAGCTACCCAGCGGAAAGACGACTGGTTACGCATGGCTGCCAATGAAACAGACGAATTCAAAGATCCTGCCATGCAGGAGTTGATGGGAAGGAAGGATTTTGGGGACGCCTGAACCCAATGGCCTGGGTGAGGGCATTACGTTGTAACGCTGTATACATAACTCGCTTCCGTTCTATGCGAATTCCAGTACTCTGTCAAACACGTTACAACAAGGCCGACATAAAAGCACTCGTCGATTCGGGAGCCACCGACAATTTTATAAACGAGCAATTCGTAAAACAACTAGGATTGGGAAAGGCACGACTGCCACAACCTAGGAAAATATTCAATATCGATGATACAACCAACAAAGGGGGGATGATTACCCATTATGTTGATCTTCAGATATTCACCAAGGGATATTACAGAGAAATGAGATTCCTAGTCACGGACATAGGAAAGGAGGATATCTTGTTGGGATATCCTTGGCTCAGCGCTTTCGAACCAGAATTCGACTGGAAAAGTGGCAATGTCCATTCAAACACTCTTCCAATTATTATCAAATCAATCAGACAATCCACAAACAAAACCACTACCGTTCATACCCTGTCAACAGACGAAAGGAACGACATAATAGCCACCCTCCAATCACAGTGCTCTATAAAGGGAGCAGCAACAGAAATGGCTATTGCGGCAGGCCCTGCTCAACAAACAACGATACCGGTCGAATATGACGAATTCGAAAAGGTATTCAGTGAAGAGGAGTCCCATCGATTTCCCCCGTCCCGGGAATGGGACCATGCCATCGAATTCAAGAAAGACACACCTGATCACATCAACTGCTCTATTTACGATTTATCGTTATGGGAAGATCAAGAGGTTAAGCAATTCATCACTGAACATCTGAAGAAGGGATATATTAGACCGTCAAAATCCCTGTACGCGTCACCATTTTTCTTTGTCAAAAAGAAGGATGGAAAACTACGCCCGGTGCAGGACTATCGCCGTCCAAACCAATATACTATTCGCAACAATTACCCCCTTCCGCTCATCCAAACCCTCATCAAAGACCTTAGTGGTGCTCACATCTACATGAAGCTCGACGTTCGATGGGGATACAACAATATTCGAATCAAGGAGGCGATGAACACAAAGCAGCGTTCAAGACACCATATGGACTCTTCGAACCAACAGTCATGTTCTTTGGGCTCACTAATTCTCCAGCCACGTTCCAAACAATGATGAATGCTATCTATAAAGATACGATAGCAAAACATGAACAACGAGGAACCATTATACGGGTATATATGGACGATATTGGTATCGCAACAAAAACAACCCTCAACGACCACATTGCGGCAGTCAAAGACGTACTCCAAGTGGCACAACAGTACGATCTCTACTTCAAACCAGAGAAATGCACCTTCCATGCTGCGTCTCTTGATTACCTGGGGGTAATCCTTGAAAAGGGGGTAACACGCATGGATCCTATCAAAATCGCAGGCATCAAGGACTGGCCAACACCAACCAAAGTCAAGGATGTACAATCTTTTCTCGGTTTTTGCAATTTTTATCGCCTTTTTATCAGAGGATTTGCGTCAATCGCCAAACCTCTAAACAATCTCACAAAAAAGACAGCAGAATGGAGTTGGGGACCGCAACAACAACATGCGTTTGAGACGCTGAAATGACGAGTAACAAGTGAACCGGTGCTAACGCACCCAGTTCTACAAGACCAATTCGAACTGGAAGTAGATGCATCAGGTTTCGCGGTGGGAGCTGTGCTACTCCAAAGGAAATCTGACAACAAAAGACATCCTATAGGATACTATTCTGCAACATTAAATGCAGCAGAACGCAATTACGATATCTACGATCTGGAACTACTAGCCATAGTCAAAGCACTTCGCCATTGGAGACCACTCTTAGCAGGATCCCCACACAAGATCAAAGTCTTCTCTGACCACATGAACCTGAAATACTGGAGAGAACCACAAAAGATCAGCAGACGAGTGGCTAGGGAAGTACTTGAACTGTCAGAATACGATCTGGAAATTCACCACATCAAAGGAACTGCAAATGGCCGCGCAGATGCACTATCAAGACGACCAGACTACGACCAAGGTGAAGAGGATAATGAAAATATAACGGTATTACCCGATCACGTGTTTATCCGGAATACAACGACGCAAAGAACGGGGATGCCCAATCATCCTCAAGGCGTTTTGACAGTACAAGACATGACTCCAGTCAATCCCAGCGACGCACAGGATGAAACAATCCTACGCCCATGGGTAAATCCCCACAACTTGAAGAAGGTAAACGGAGTGTGGTATAAACAAGGGAGACGAGTGGTAACCAAGGGAAGGAAAGAGAGACGAGCGATCACAGAAGCTCATCATGAACCCCCAGTATACGGACATCCAGGCATCAATAAAACAATCAAATTAGTGGAACGAAACTATTGGTGGCCGACACTACGACCAGATGTCACTGCGTATGTACAAGGATGCGCAGACTGTCAAAGGCACAAAGTCAACAATCGACCAATTAGAGCCCCACTACAACCCATCTATCTGAAGCCAGAAGCGATGCCGTTCGAAACAATTGCACTTGATTTCATCACCAAACTGCCAGTATCAGAAGGATATGATTCTATCCTTAAAATCACTGATCACGATTGCACCAAGGCATCCATCTTTATCCCATGCAAAGAAGAGATCAACGCAGAAGAAGTTGCAATGCTGTACCTTAAACATGTGTTCGTCCGATACGGACTCCCCACCAAAATAATCAGCGATTGAGATCCCCGATTCACATCCAAGTTCACCCGAGAACTTTGTAAACAATTGGGAGTCACGCAAAATATATCTACAGCATATCATCCTCGTACTGACGGACAGTCGGAACGAACGAATCAATGGCTAGAACAATATCTCCGTTTCTGGGTAAACGAGCGACAAGATAACTGGGCGCTGTATTTACCCCTGGCGGAGTTCACACACAATAATTGGCCAAACGAGGCGACAGGGCAGTCTCCATTCTTTCTCTTGACGGGACATCATCCGCGTGCTGATTGGAAAACAACTCCAACCCCTTTACCCCAAGTGGTGTTACGGCTTGATCAGTTCAAACAGGCACGCGCCCATGCCCAGCAACAAATTATCAAGGCACAAAAATCATGGGTTAAGCACAAAGATACACCCAAATTCAGAATTGGAGACCTTGTATGGCTAGAAGGACGTCACCTGCGAACTCACCAACCTAGCGCCAAACTTGTGCCCAAGCGACATGGGCCTTTCAAAATCAATCAGGTGATGTCTCCAGTTAATTATAGACTGGACCTTCCCACACAATGGAGCATTCATAACGTGTTTCATATCGATCTTCTCACCCCCTATCGAGAAACTTCCTTTCACGGACCAAATTTCCCAAGACCTCCCCCTGAATTAATCGATGGAGAAGAAGAATACGAAATCGAGAAAATTCTAGACCAACGGCACTTCGGCAGAGGAAGGCGCAAACAATATCTGATCAAATGGAAGGGGTACCCAGACTCGGAGAACCAGTGGGTCAATGCCACTGACGTGCATGCTCCACAAGCGATAGCTGAGTTTCAACATCTTCGAACTCCACTGTCAGCATATATAAATGTCCCCACTCCTAGCGAAGAAGCTCATCAGTTCTTTCTTCGAACTACTATGAGCACTTCCCCCTCTTCTACCAATGAACGCATCCTCTCCTCTTTGTCCTCTATTGCCTCAACTGTCGATGAGGTCGAGCCCTCTGCCGCCAAGGTCACCGCCGCCTTCAGATGTATTGGACCCGGAGATTTCATCCCCGAAACCCCTGATGTACGCGGATACGACACTGGAGGATTGGAGAAAGACACAGAGGAAGTGGCGGAGGGAACTACTCCTGACCGCCAGAACCTCCTTGTTGCACAAACGCTTGTCAAGGTTCCAAGCATCTCCGACATCAGTGACGTGGTCCGAGTTTGTGGGACTTGTAAGCAATCCGCCCTGTCATGTCCAGGCCACCTTGACTCCCCTATCCACTACGATTGTGGAAAACCTGTCCATGAATGCGTCTGTAACGACAAGTTCCACTTCATCCCTCCACCACCAACGCCTCAATATATCAATGTCGACTTTCCCCCCAGGGTCATCCTCGACCCCGCCACCTCATGGGGTGTTCACACCCGTTCCATCCTCCGTCAACAAGAAGACAACTCCGACAAAGAAAACGAAGATCCCTCGGTGGTTTCGAGACCCGAAGATGAAGGGGTATCACCTACTACGCCGCACACTCGCTGAGGACATCGAGGAGGTGTGGCAGCAGCAAAAGGAAGCCCTCTCTTCCCAGACTATCACGGACATCCCACCAACGTCGAGCGACAGAAGGCTAAGGACAAGGCTGAGGCCCCGGATGGATTCGAACTAAACATCCCTCCGCAGTTCATTCCCTTTCGCATGATTATCAATGGGCAACATACTATTGCCAAATACATCCACCTGAAGTCTGGAAACAACGCTGTTGTTTTTGGATGTATGAAGAAGGGAGGGGAGATTCAACAAGGTGACATACATGCCGCACCCGATTTCGATGCTGAAGCATGCGATTACATGCATGATCAGTTGCGCTATCTGCGTAACGATTTTGGGGGTCGTCAATGGGTCTATCTGGCCATTGCCGAGATTCCAGATCGAACGCTGGGTGCCGAGATCTCGCGTTATCGCCATGTATCGCAGCGCTACGACGATCTCCACGTGGCGATTACAGCTCTTGAAAATGAGCAGTATGCGGTGGGGAACGAGAAGCGCAAGTGTGTCAGACGGCTTGAAGAGGCCAACGCGCTTCAAAGGGTTATGGACAAGGAGGTGGAGGTATGTCAGAATACTACGATTATCCCTTGGGTGTTCGAACGAGGACGTTCAACCTGAAAAGGGGGTAATGTCATGTTGACATCGTTTTGTCGCTGACTTCGAAGGATGACGTGTATTCTGGAGTTTCGGACTGCTTACTATTTGGTTATGACTACGATAGTAAGCACATATTAGTCATGGACACTTATGCGTCGCCGGTATTTGGGATTGCCAGTGTTTCAGATATTATTAGAACGGACAATGACTCATTACTAGTATAGCTATACTAGGATTTGGATTCCAGCTGCGCTTTAAAGCCAGCGAGTAACTGTATATAAGTCTCTATCTTCAGACCATAGCTCTCCAGCTTGGTCTTCTCAAATTATCACTTCTCTTCGTGTATACTAGTACCTCGGGTACTAAGTGGTTGCTATTCACTCGTCATCCTTGTGGACATAGTCCCTCGTGATCATTCCCAAATACCCAATATCCTCGTCGATTTGGTGTATCAACAAAGTGTTACGTAGTCTCTTCTTGTCACGCCTCTACAAGTTGCCTAAGTCAGGCCAGCGTTAGGTGATAACGCTACACTTCTCCTCTTCTCAATCGATCAGTCTTGGCTCTCTCCTCTCCCTTTGTCGGTCAAGATCATTGAAGGCAAGAACAAGTCAATCTAGATACAACCGCGCTTGTATCTAAGGAAACCACTGAACTCCACCTACAAGCGTTGAGACGATTACTCAGCCTGCGTGCTTGAGGATTTGCTAAGTCATTGCGTTCACCCTTACGTTGCCTAAGTCAGGCTCACGTGCAGCTCGCACGTAACACAATGCCTTCAACCTGAGAGAAGCCTTTGGCTACAAGCCTGGCTTTCTTCCAGCCATCTGACTTTAAGTCAAATACCCATCGATTCTTTATGACCTTTCTGCCTTTTGGTGGGTCAACAAGTTCAAAGACTTTGCGTTTGCGAAGAGACTCTAACTCTTCACGACATGCTTTACGCCACTCCTCCTGTATATCACTTGGCATTTTTAGAATGTCCCTAAAGGTCCATTCTCGTATATTGGAGGTATCAGGTGATTCCAGATCTAGTGGTGAAATTGCTTTGGCAAGCAATAGATCCAGGAATTTGACTCCCCCTTCCTGAGCAAGGCGGGTCAGCAACTGCTGATCTACTTCATCCTCTGAGTTATGCGAAGAGTCACTCTTTGTACTTGGAGGATCAGGCTCGATTTGCTCAGGAATTCCTCCTGGAATCGGCTGATCTTGGCGTGAACGCTGCCAAGAGCTACCCAGCTGGTTCGTTACCAGTTTTTGCCAAGTACGACTTTGCTCAATGTCTGCTAGCGTTTTGCTAGGAGGTTTATCTCCATAGACATTTTCAGGAAGAGTAGTTGTTTTCCTCAAACATCCAGATCTCCTCGGCTCAAATGGAGGAGGTACAGGATCTGGTACGGGAGGCGGAGCGTGTGGCTCATCAGGCTGAACAGCAGCCTCAGGTTCTTCTGGAACCTGATCAACCCCGTCGGGTTGTCAAGCGCGTCTCCCTTTGAGAAGCTCGGGAAGTGGTGAGTCAAGATCACCAGGAGTGGTGACTTCAGACGCATCAATGGGTGGTTGATTAGATGGTGGTTTATTCAACTGGGTTGTTCATCTTGTTCTACCGTCTTTTGGTCCAGTAGTACAGTTAGGAAATAACATTTCACCAAACAGAGCTTTGTCTGAATAGAATACGGTATTATGGTGACGCATAAAGGCATTGCCTTTCATTCCAGAAGGTCTACCTAAGTAGATCATAAGCTCGCTTTTGGGGGATAATTTGTTTATAAACCGAGCTTCTGGGATGTGCACATAAGCACCGCATCCAAACACTCTGAGATGTGAAATGTCTGGTATTTCATCGTTTAATAGAAAATATGGTGTTTGCCATTTAAGGCAACTCATAGGTATTCTATTATAACAATGTACAGCATGTAATACTGCAAATTCCCACCATGACTGTGGTATACAAGCATCTAGTCGCATTGACTGTGCTTTGTCCATTATAGTGCACATAAAGCGTTCAGCACGTCCATTTTGTTGTGGTGTGTGAGGTACACTTTGTAGCACTGTAATGCCATCATCCTTTAAAGTTTTAAGGAACACATCTGATTTATATTCACCGCCGGCATCAGACATCCACTCTTTTATGGTAGTATTAAATTGATTTTTAATTAACGCTAACCATTGTTTTAGCACGGCAATAGCTGAAGCTTTGTCGCGTAAGAGTGATACCCATGCATATGAAGTATAATCATCTAGGAAGACGATAAAATACTTATATTTATGGTATGACGGTATAGGGAAGCTTTTTAGATCAGAATGAATATGACTAAAAGGAGCTTTAGCCCTAGTATCAGATGGTGAATGAGATGCTGCAGGCATTTTGCCTTGCGCACATCCTGGACAAATACCATCAGTTGTAGGAATTGTAATTCCATCAGGAAAACCCTTTGTATAATCCTTAGCATGTCTTAGAACCTCTTTGGATGGGTGTCCGAGGTGACGATGCATAAGATCGTAATCTACTTTGTAGATCAGTGGCATTTCTGCCGACTGTGCTTCTACTTCAATAGATTGCACATCTAACCAATATAATGGATGTCCACTTAAAATGGGTTTACATTGGACAAATGATTGTACTTTATGGTATAAGGTAATGTGTTGCGCATTGCTGTTACGTTCCCACTGAACGTTGATCCACTTGGATCCGATGGGTCTTCCTTGCTTCAACTCTGAGCAAAGCGCACGGCTTCTGAACTCAGGAACGACTTTGAACGACTTGTAAAAGGGCGAATAACCAATAAGGTCCCCTAACACCGCCCAGCTTGAGGTACGTTTCAAGGTGGCAACGCCTAACAACTAAGTTGGCAACAAGAAAGTCACTGTGAACAAATGACTCTGCTATAAGACTGTCTGAACTTCCTGAGAAGAGTACAGGTGGGTTTAAGACAACTAAGCTAGCGAACTAGAGAGCAGCTTGTATAGTATTTATAGTAATTGTCCGTCAAGCCACAAAGGCGACAACCATAGTATGAACAGCCAAATGATAAGCATGAAGACTCACATCAATCAGCATGAATAAGGCATCAATAAGCCATAAGTAAGCGTTCCCACCAATGAGTGACCAAGCACCTCCAACCAGTGAGTAAGCAACCATGGGGCATCAGTCAGCCCACCTCATCGCATCAGTAAGCGAGATAATAAGTAAGCGAATGAGTAAGTGAATGTCTAAGCATCACTAAGCATAAACGATACCAATAGTAAGCCAATAATAATGCATCTGTAAGCAATGGCTCCGGCGCTAACACAGGCGCTCCTTGAACTAATCCATCAATAACACTTTCCCGAAAGGGGATCAAACCCGGCCCGCTGGAGTGCGTCCCAACGGCAGCCACGGCCCGCTGATATCGGCAGCCTCAGGTCGCTGGTCACCACACAATCGCTGTTTGTCGTCGTTGGTCGTCTTCAGGACACAACTGTCTTCCGCCAATTCCATGGCTTCTTCCAACGTCCCTTGAGTTATTAGTTAGGCCAGATACATACTGTGACCTGGGACTATTCCATCCTTGCGCGCCCCCCTGACTTATTGCTTAGGTCAGATCCCGTGACCCGGGGGTTATCACATGACCGTGTCACGTGACCCTCATTCGTCCTGTAGTGATCCTCCTGCCAGCATCTGGGGTTCCACCGCAAGTTATTAGGTTACTCACGAGCTGGCGAACTCTGCACGCCTCGTCATAAGCGAGGTAGCTGTCGTCTTCTGCCGCTACGAGTGCACGCACGGCCTCCTCTTCTTTGATGTCTTCTTCTGCACGTGACTCCCAGGTATGCGCCTCTGGGTAATCATGGCAACTTTTCCAGTGTTCATGCAGACACTTGCGTTGCTTGTGGGTTGGCGTAGGGTCTGAGCGTAACAATTGCCCATTACACGCATACCTTGTTGTAAGAATGCTCCCATAGAAAGCAACCGCGTTGTCATTTTAGGTATGTAGAGGACTGGATGAACTCTAGTAGTTACTAAAGCGTCATTTATATAGTGCTTAAGAAGCACTGTTCCAGATCCTTCTACATAAATAGTATTAGACGCGGTTCTAACCAGTATCCGGTCAGATTCTTCTGCTGGCTCGTACTCAATGAAGTCACTAATTTTATTAGTGAAGTGCGCCGAAGCTCCTGAGTCTAATAGCCACATGGAGCTTATTTTCTCTCGACACTTAGCACACTGTGTGAAAAATTGGCCATGCTCGCATTTCAAAATATCAAGTGCGCCGATATTCATACTGTACAATGGAGACACTACAGACGGTACATATATATGTTTACAACTTGGTATCCTTATACTTCTTAGTAAGAGGTCCAAGGCTGTCTGATTGTCAGCATTGTATAAGTGCTGTGTGAGAAAGGCGTACCTTTCTTCATCTGTTCCCCAATCAAGGGAAACGGTGTCCTCGCTGTTCATCATCAGGTCCCAAGCTGAAAGATCAGGCTCAGGTGTTTGTGCACAAGACCCATATATGAGGTCTATGTTCCACATCTCTGGAGTTGTAGGCTCCAGCATCTCTCCTCGCACCATGGCTTCTCCTTGCCTCCACACGAAGTCCTGATGTTGTCTATAGACAATGTCCATCAGCTCGTTTGAACTATGAGCTCTGAGAGTTTGTGTATGCGTGCATTTACCATATGCATCTTTAGTATAAAGATGGTAGGTTTTTCCAGAGGCAACAGCAACTTCCAGAGGAGGAAGAGAAGGATGATCAACATACCCTTCTTCGTGTAGTTCATACTCCCCTGTTTCGGGAGTTGGAGCACAATTCTCTTTATCAGAGTCACGTGAGTCCATTGACATATCATCGAAGATGGAGGCCAATTCTGACACACCGTAGGTAGTTGTGCGCTCAAAGTCCTCCGTATAATTGGAAGGACCCAGCTGCGACATGTCAATATCGACTTCGGAGTCATACTCCTCATCGTGGTTCCAATTGGAATGTGTGCGAACTTCTTGATCGAAATCAGAGAAGCGCTGCTCAAGCGTCTTCGTCGTTTGGATAGTTGCTGGGACTTCCAAACGCTCAGCAAGCGTAAGTGCGTTGTTAATGGAGGGGTAGATGCCCGGAGTCCTAGTAGTAGGAGGGGACTGAGAAACAGTGCAGGTGGTAATAGATGAATGCCCAATATGGGCGATAGTGGATGAAGTGGGAGATGGGAGTGTGGCGACGGATGCAATGTGAGAGTGGCCTTGAGGTTGACCACGACCCTTGCCCTTGACAAACTTGCCACGTCCTGCACCCCTGGTATGTTATGGCGATGGTCTGACTTAGACCCTTCCACGCGATGGCAAGTAACGTGACTTAGCGAATCGAGTCTACACACAAAGGTGAGACGGATCTTGTACGGACTCCTGAAAGAGCCGTCCTAAGGGAGCGATGACCAAGGTAGAAGAGAGAAGTCTCGACTAGATTGTCTGAGAATACAAGAGTGTCAAGCTGTCGACCACATCAGTCGACAGCTGCCTTATAACAGACCTCGCAACTGTACGCCTTCGTCAGCGATACAGCCACAACTACTACTGCTGAGTGATCGTCCACTAAAACCTACGCCACAACTCGGTATCGTACAGTAAGCTGTCGTCATCGTATGGTAACACTATCAGTAATCATCATAGTAAGCATGAGTAAGACAAAGGCCATCAGTCATCGACGAAAGGTAAGCGTCTTCCAAACCACGTCCCATCGCTTATGGGTTAGGTCAGCTACGTGGTATGACCTGGGACGTAACATCACCCCCTTTACAAGGGTGAGCGCCCACGCTCCACGACCCAATTGGTCACCGTAGTTAGTCCAACGTCCGTCTCATGTTCGTCATGCACCCTCCTAAGAGCATGTGCCCGCCCTAACCGTGTTGCTGAGTGCCGCGCTCGATCACTATGGACGTAGATATCGTCCTCGAGCTTCTTGATGGTGTCTTCGAGTTCCGCGATGACCTCCATGGACGAGCGGTAGCGCCTGACTTCGGCTTGGAGAGATATATCTCCAAGCCTAGCGAGGGCTTCGTCTACTTGCCGCTTGCCACGGAAGTCAGCGCGGAAATATTGTAGTTGACTTCGGTTGTACTCAGCTGGCGGACCCATGTCTCTGCAGGGTTCTGCATGTATCTCGGCGCGGTATATCGGCGAACCCCTTCCCATCGTCCCAAAAACCTCCGGGTTATCGAGCATCCAAACCCGCACGTACTTTGCGGGGATGCGACGCCCGTCGTGTTCTATTACCATGGGCACCCAATTCATCCCGTTGTTGAGGGTGAATCCTCCGGGAGTAGGCGATATGGCACGGAGAGGGATCCTCGTGCCATACGCGTGGCGCGCGTTGATCGGTGAGGTGTCTCGGGCTTCTGCATACGACGGGAGACCTCGTTCCGCGTACCCTTGCTCGGCCGTTGGTCCGTAGACAACAGCAGTTGGAGGTGGTCGGCCCGCCGCATCTTCGGTTTCGCTGGCAAGGACGCGGACTTGGAAAGGTACAGGTGCGGGAGTACAGTGGCAGTAAGCGATGGAGTTCTCGCACCGGGTACAGATGACGTTGGCGTCATGGTAGGAGTCATAGCTTTCATTGTCGTCGTCTTCGTCGTCATCGTTGCTGAGGTGGTCGACGGCGGTGGTTGAGGTGTTTGCGGTGGTGGACTGGCGGACGTTTCTCTCATCAGCATCTGTATCCTCATCCTCCGTTCCGCGGCCGTCCTCTTCACTACCTGATCCTGTCTCCATGACGTCATTACCTCCTTCAAGAGGGAGTACTCCTCCCTCATCTTCTTCCACTCGTCCGCTGGCTGGAGTAGGGAATCGCCGCCGCGCTTCAGCGAGGTCTTGCTCGTGTTGCTCTCGCTCGTCCCTGTCTCTCGCGGCGACTGATCGGACTTCTGCCATGGCGGAGCAGAAGGGGTTGTCGATGTTATTGTTGGTGTCGTAGGTGTCGAGGGTGTCGATGTTGGGGAAGGCGACCTCGTTAAGGGAGATAATGGAGAGGGGCACATTGGTCATGTTAAAGGTGGATGTAGAGGATGATGGGTTCGATGGTTCTGTCGCGGATGTTTTTATGTGAGTTTCAGCCCTCGGGTGAGATCGTGCGAACTTCCTTATCTCTTCCTCGGCGTGAACGTCGTCCCACGGGACCCACTGGTTCTCCGAGTCTGAGTACCCCTTCCATTTGATAAGATACTGTAGTTTGCGCCCTCGTCCGGACCTCCTAGAGTCTAAGACCTTTTCGACTTCATATTCTTCCACGCCTTCGACCAGTTCTGGTGGAGGGCGTAGGTAGTTTACGCCGTGCATACGCGTTTCTTTGTAAGGCGTAAGCAGATCTGTGTGGAATACGTCATGGATTTTCCACTGCGGAGGTAATTTGAGCCGGTAATTCACAGGGGACATCACCTGTACTACTTCAAATGGCCCCTGTCTTCTGGGTGCAAGCTTTGGCGTTGGTTGATTAGTTCGTAAATTGCGCCCATCTAACCATACTTGGTCTCCTAGAGTGTATCGAGGCGTGTCCTTGTGTTTGATCCACGACTTTTGAGCCTTGATCATATTTTCCTGCGCGCTCCGACGGGCTTCTTTTAGTTGTTCTATCCTAGTGGATACGCTAGGAAGATTGCTTGTTCCTGGCGCCCATTTATCTCTAGGATGATACCCCATCAGCACGAAGAACGGGGTCTGCTTCGTGGTGCTGCTTATCGTATTGTTGTGTGCAAACTCAGCAAGGGGTAATTGAGCAGCCCAGTTATCTTGTTTTTCATTAGTCCAGAGTCGTAAGTACTGTTCCAGCCACTGATTGGAACGTTCCGATTGGCCATCCGTTCTTGGGTGATAAGCGGTTGATATGTTTTGTTGGATTTGAAGGATTCGGCACAATTCCCTCATGAATTTTGCGGCGAATCGAGGGTCTCGATCGCTGATAATTTTGCTAGGTAGGCCAAATCGGGGTAGTACTTTCTGCGCGTAAAGTTTTGCCGTGTCTTCGCCTGACATTGATTCTTGGCAAGGAATGAAGATCGATGCTTTCGAGCAATCATGATCTGTGATGGTGAGTATTGAATCGTATCCGTCTGACGGAGGCAACTTGGTTATGAAGTCTACGGCAATGACTTCGAAAGGAGTAGCCTCGGGCCGTGGATATATAGGAGCCAGTGGTGCTTTTGTCGGTCGCGTATTGACTTTATGTCTTTGGCATTCGGCACAACCTGTTACATAGTCAGCAACATCTTTCTTCATCTGAGGCCACCAGTAATATCGAGCCAATAGCTCGAATGTCTTGTTTATTCCTGGGTGACCGGCTGTCCGCGTGTCGTGATGTTGTCTGATGATCTCTCTTAGATCCTCCTCCTTGCGACTTGTGATGACGACTTTTCCCTCCTTGAGCCATATACTGTCGATTTTCTTGAGTTCGTAAGGGCTGACCCACAGCTCGATTTGCTTCGCGTGTTGCTCTATTATTGGCGACACGTTTTCAGCAGCTGTTCGCGCGAATACGTGGTTCGGGAGGACGGTGATTTGGTCGTTGTCCTTCTCTCCCGTGTCATAGTCTGGTCTTCTCGATAATGCATCAGCTCGACCATTAGCTCTTCCTTTGAGATGGTGTATCTCAATGTTGTACTCTTCTAGCTCTAGTACCTCTCTTGCTACTCTTCGGCTAATCTTCTGTGGGTCCCGCCAGTATTGAAGGTTCATGTGATCCGAAAATACTCTGACCTTGTGTGGCGACCCCACCAACAGGTATCTCCAGTTTCGCAATGCTTTTACGATGGCGAGCAATTCGAGGTTGTATATGTCGTAATTGCGTTCGGCTTCGTTGAGTGTTGCGGAGTAGAATGCTACTGGATGTTTTTTGCCGTCGTAACCTCTTTGCGTTAGTACTGCTCCTACGGCAAACCCTGACGCATCTACTTCTAAGTCATATTGGACTTGGGGTTTGGATGTGCGAGGACGGGTTGCTCGTGACGCGATTTTTGAGCGTTTGGAACGCATTTTGTTGATCTGCGCCCCACCGCCATTCTTCGTCCTTTCTTGTTAGTGTATTCAATGGCCGAGCAATGTTGGCGAAACCTCGGATAAAAGGGGGTAAAAGTTGCAAAAACCCAAAAAACTGCGTACGTCCCTGACTTTTGCTGGTGTCGGCCAGTCACGTACACCTGCTACCTTTGCTGGGTCCATGCGTGTCATCCCCTTTTCAAGGATTACCCCCAGGTAATCGATAGACGGGACGTGAAAGGCGCATTTTGCCAGTTTGAAGTAGAGGTCATGGTCCTTTGCGATTTGGAGGACCGCAGTCACTGCAGCGGTGTGAGCATCGTCGGTTTTTTGTAGGGATCCACAGTCTTTGGTGGCGATAGCGATGTCATCCATATAGATGCGGATGTGCGTTCCTTTGGGGGCGAACTCCTCGATTACTGGTCTGTAGATATCGTTCATGAAAGCTTGGAAGGTTGCTGGTGAGTTACAAAGTCCAAAATACATCACCGTTGGTTCGAAAAGACCTCGACGCGTCTTAAAGGCAGCTTTGTGTTCATCGCCCTCCTTGATTCGAATATTATTGTAGCCTTGTCTGACGTCGAATTTTGAAAACATCACCGCTCCTCCAAGGTCTCTCATAAGATCTGTGATGAGAGGGAGGGGGTATTGGTTTCGTATTGTCCACCGATTGATTGCCCTGTAATCTTGGACCGGTCGTAGTTTGCCGTCTTTCTTCTTGATAAAGAAGAAAGATGATGCATAGGGGGATTGCGACGGTCTGATATATCCCTTTTTGAGATGCTCATCGATGAAATTGTCCAATGCTTCATCTTCTTGTCGAGTCATTGGATAGATCCTGCATGTTAGCGCCTTTGGTGCATTTGGGAGAAGAGTGATGGCATGGTCACAAGGTCTTCGCTCTGGTAGTCTTGACGAAGCTTCTTCGTCAAAGACCTTTTTGAACGCTTCGTACCTGGGGAGTAAGGTAGGACCTTCTTCTTCCTTCGTTGGTTTTGGCCTCTTTGGGATGACTATTCTTCGTCCCCTCTCTTCGGCTTCCTCTAACTGGGTGACGATTTTTTCCTTCTGTTTGGTGAGTAGGTGGGCAAGCACATCTCTTCGGTTATTTGGGTTGACGGTTTTGATGATAATGGGAAGATGTGCTTTGTTTATTGTTCCCGTCCTCCAGTCGAATTGAGGCTCGTATGCGGCGAGCCATGGGTATCCTAAAAGGATTTCTTCTTTTCCTATATTGGTGACTAGGAATCGCATATCTTTCTCTTTTTCTCCTACACGGACGCGGAGTATCACATAGTGGGTGATAAGTCCGGCTTTGTTGGTTGAGTCGTCGATATTGTATATCCTTTTCGGATTTTCTAGACGACGTGTTTTTATCCCTGTTTTTTCGAGAAATCGTGCGCTCACAAAATTGTCGGTGGCCCCCGAGTCCACCAGTGCTTTTACGTCGGCCGTGTTGTAACGTGTGTCGAGATGAACTGGAACTCGCATAGATCGGTAGCGGGTAATATACACGGTGTTACAACGAAATGCCCTCACCCAGGCCGTCGGGTTCAGGCGTCTGAAAAATCCGTCCCCATCAACTTCTGTAAGATGAGGTCCTTCACGTCATCTCCCTCGCTTGCTACTCCCCTAAGCCAGTCTTCGGCTTTATCTTCGTCAGTCTGCGGCTTCTGTTCCGTACTTCTGATCTGCTGCGGCCGTCTTCCTTGTTTTGGTTGGCGACAGTCTCGGCTGATGTGCCCTAATTTGTTACAATTGTAACACCGCACTTGACTGAAATCGCGATTTCCTCGATTCTCCCTTTGTCTTTGGAGATATCCTCCTCGTGGTGGAAATGGAGGTCGTGGATTATTGAGGACGTCCTCTGCTCCTGCGAGTCTTCCTCTGACTCGGTCCGCGGATGTGTCCATTGCGTCTGGGTGTGGTAGTGGAGCAAGCAATTTTGACAGTGCTCCCGCGTGATTTCTGTTAGTGTTCTTGAACATGTCAAGGTTTCCGCGCACCGTCTGCATATGGATCCACTTTTGTTGTCTTCTGAGAGCCGATGCCCTCCATTCTTCGTATGTTCTTGGGTCGTCATGTTGATACATGGCTTCGTATAACGTCCTTGGTAACCCTTTTATAAAGTATTTGAGGGTCTGTTCGGCGTTAATGTCGTAACCTGCGTATCGAACCAATTGTTCGAACAACGCGATGTAGTCGTCGATCCTTCCTTCCTTCATTCGTATTCCAGCATCGAGTTGTGCCTGAGCACGTTCTTTGCTGAGTACGTCGGCGAATTGTCTTCTGAAGGCTTGTAGAACATTGTTCCATAGCCTATTGTCGAATTGACTGACACCTCTTGCCACTTCTCGGACTAGCCATTGACTAGCCGACATGACCCAGGCGTTAACTAGATCTCCTTGAATGTATGTGAGAAACAACATAGCTTTCTGGTATTTGTTTCTCATGGCTGTGTGACTGGTGTTTACTCTGGCGTAGACTTCCCATTTAAGGATGAATCCTTCAACTTTTGCGCGATCGCCATTGAACGGGCTTGGAGGATTCCCTATGAATTTGTCTGTGGTGTTTCCTCCTTGGGGTGGTCCTCCTTGGGGTTGTCCTCCTGCTGGTGGTGGTCCTCCTGCTGGTGGTGGACCTCCTCCTCCTCCTTGTGGTGGTGGGGCATCCTGTTGTCGTCTGAAGGGGTATCCCCGTATTCCTTCTCCTCTATTAATTTGCTCATATGGTTGAGGAGGTGGGTCGTTGTAGTCGAAATCGAAGCCTCCTGGTTGGTCTGGCTCATCAGGTCCCATAGCTCTTCGTGCGGCTTGTAAGTCTTCGGGGTTCATGTCTACAACATGACCCGTTCGTTCATCAATGATGAGTGGCGTTGGTTCTTCAACAAGGGTTTGAGTGGCCATGCGAATGGGATCTGGAATATGCAACGTAGCTGTTTGTTGGATGATGTTTTCCACCGCTAGTTCTTCGTGAACGTAAATGTTCTCTGGTTCTTCGGCGATCGATGGTGTTGGTGCTCGTTCACTTGTGTGACTTGTGTCCGACCTTGCAGGGGTCCGGTGTTGGAGCTCGGGTGATATTGGCTCTTCGTGTGTTTCTTCTGGGGTTCCGTTGATTCTTCCTTGTTCTTCGACGTCGCGTGCTTCCGATAGTAAGATGTTACAGTTCAAGTCGTCCCCAGCTGGCCTTGCTGCTTCAAAGTATTCGTGGGTTCTGTTCCACCTAAGTTCTACCCAACAGCACCTTCCGTGATGAAAGATGATGGGGTGAAACCGTTGAGCTGTGGCTGCTTCGGCGTAGTAGCCGGTGTTGAAGTGGTCTAGAGGTCCACTTCGTCTTTCGTCGGGAATTGTCCTCCAACGAACTCGATTGATAACGTATCTTGCGGGGGCGTCCCTTTCTCTTGAATTGATGATAAAGGGTTGGAAGTCCCAGCCGTCTTTTGTATTGATTGGCGCCACGGCGTGTGAGGATAGCTTGACACTAATGTTATGGCGATGGTCTGACTTAGACCCTTCCACGCGATGGCAAGTAACGTGACTTAGCGAATCGAGTCTACCCACAAAGGTGAGACGGATCTTGTACGGACTCCTGAAAGAGCCGTCCTAAGGGAGCGATGACCAAGGTAGAAGAGAGAAGTCTCGACTAGATTGTCTGAGAATACAAGAGTGTCAAGCTGTCGACCACATCAGTCGACAGCTGCCTTATAACAGACCTCACAACTGTACGCCTTCGTCAGCGATACAGCCACAACTACTACTGCTGAGTGATCGTCCACTAAAACCTACGCCACAACTCGGTATCGTACAGTAAGCTGTCGTCATCGTATGGTAACACTATCAGTAATCATCATAGTAAGCATGAGTAAGACAAAGGCCATCAGTCATTGACGAAAGGTAAGCGTCTTCCAAACCACGTCCCATCGCTTATGGGTTAGGTCAGCTACGTGGTATGACCTGGGACGTAACATGGTACCACGCTGGTTGTTAGACTGCTGCTGGTTGGAAGGTGTGGTAGACGATGAAGGCTGTGGCAGACCACCCTGCTTCGAAAAGTGAGGGTTGTCGCGCTTGCGCTTCACAGCAGAGATCTTCTGGGCAGATTGCCCACTCTTGACCCGTCCTCGGTTAGCTTCCATCTCATAGTAGTTTATAACAGTCGTCCGAACATCACCAACAGTGAGTTTGTCGAGGCAACTAGATGAGAGGATAATGGGGACTAAATGTTCCCATTTAGATGGAAAATTAGCCATGACAATCATAGCTTGTAGGAGGGGGTCAAGGTCCATGCTTCGTGAAGTAAGTCCAAAGCCAAAGTCTACTTCATGAAGACGTCCAATAGCGGCAACCATCTTATCAAAGACTGGGCCAGGATGTTGGTTCGGATTGAACCGTATACTGATGACCTCTTTAAAGTCTTTGTAGATGCTGGGGACTGTCGGAATCGAGTAAGCATCCTTCAGATTGTTCCAGAGATCTTCAGCTTCAGTGAAGCTGGCAAAGTTCTGCTGAAGGGCTGCGGAGAGACGGAGGGTTATATTGCCAATCGCCATGGCATTCTTATCCTGCCACTTCTTCAGGTTGTCAGGATAATCCTCCTCCTCTGACTCAAAGTCCTCGAGTTCAGCTTTATACAGCTCCCTCTGAGCCTTGAGAGCATCTTTCTCAAGGTTAGTGGCATCGACGGCAATCGGTTTTGGCTCGACAGGTTTGACTGGCTTAACAGGACAAACATAAGTGCCATCAACGACACTCCAAAGTCCTTGAGCCATCAAGTAGGCTTTCATCGCACGTGCCCAGCTACCATAGTCCTGACCATCAAAGATGGTGACGAAGGTGTTAAGTTGGGACGACATAGTATCTGTGAAGGCTGATGAGACATCAGCATGCTATTCACAATACTGGTATGAGTAAAAGAGAGAGCCTAGCACAGTCTCCTCCTCATCTAGCAAGGTGGAAACTGCCTCAAGTGCCCGTGGCCATCTCACACTACTGAGACTGAATCGGTGCAATCCCTGAGGACTTATTGTGCCCCGTAGGACACAATGCTAGGTTGCCAAGGGTAGCCTCGATGGTGTTGTCAACAACAGCTACTGTAGTTAAACAGCTCGACAATCATCGTCGTTTGCAATGAACGCAATGGCACCCATGTAGCAGGGCCCATAACCTGTTGCGCAGCAACCAGCGCAGCAAACAGTGTTACGGAGTCTCACCTTGTGAAGGTATAGAGACTAATAGAGAGGTTTGTAGAGAGGAGTGCTCAAGTGTGCGTAGAGTGAACGACTTGTATTCTTAGAGGGGCTCTACTCCCCTCATTTATAGGAAAACCGGTCCCTATGGTCCCACCACGTCCATTTGCGTAAAAGTGATGAGTAAAGGTGTCCACAATATCGCGTTTTCAGTGACGCCTGATGTGAAACACCCCAGAAGTCATCAATATCACCATGTGTGATACTGATAAGACTTGTGCCCTCCATTTTGGAGTTGCGCCCACTTTGTGCGTAACGGAGTACCCTAATATGGTAATCATATGTACGATACTACTGTAATGTCGTAACTGCTATAGATAAGATACGTATGTACTTATTACGTTTCAACAGGATTGTTATCTCAAATGGGCAGGTCAAGATGGACCCTGCTAAGGTTGCAGGAATCACTGGTTGGCCTATGCCACAAACTGTCAAACATGTCCAAGCTTTCCTCAGTTTTTGTAACTTCTATCGATGATTCATCAAGGATTTTTGACCATTGCCAGGCCATTGTTCGACCTCACTAGGAAGGAAACTCCATTCCTTTGGGGCACATCACAGGAATCTGTGTCCTGTGTCCTAATCCAAGCCTTTATCACAGTCCCTGTCCATGCTCTTCCTGATCATAGTAAACCCTTCTGACTCATCACCAATGCCAGTGACTTTGCCACAGGAGCAATTGTTACGTCCTTGCGGGGATGTAGGTTGCTCGACATGAGCCTAGACAGTGGTGTAGTGACTAGTCAAAGGGTTCAGAGATTCAGAGATACAAGTGGACACACATGATGGTGGTCAAAGGTTCCTGTGGGTTCAAGGTGATTCAGTGGTTCAATGACTCAATGGTTGATGAGGCTTTGCAGCCAAACAATGGAAGAGCAGAGTGGAACAATAGGATTCACAAGATAAAGATGAAGACAAAGCTGGGGTACAAGAGGATACAAGCTACGTCTTATATACCCTATAGTACAGATAGATGAGTCATGGTGTATGAGTTGCATATGAGTCATTGTAATAGTACAGCCTCCAGGGCATAGTACGGGGATCCTAGGAAGGAGTCATCATATAGTAAGCATGAGTTGGCAGTAATGAGTCAGAACAAAGGACAACTTGAACATGGAACAATGGAAGGATAGAAAGGGAAAGAGGGTGAGTCGTCAAGGCTGAGTACGAGAAGGAAGAAGAAGAAGAAAAGTAAGCATCCAGATGCACTGTGTGATCATGACATGACCCCCTTTCTAAGATAGAATGTCCATGTGCTACTAGTCACCATGGTTCTGGGCTTCTTGGTCAACCTCGTCGTATGCTTACTGTCTGCACAACTCTCCCAGTCAACTTCCTCATCACCATGATAATAATCGCAGGTGGTGCCGACATTCTTGTGAGTATAAGGTACTAGGCATGAGGGTTTGCCATAACAGAGGATGTGGGGATGCCAGCAATGGGCAGAAGGATGCCCCACTTTGTCGCAGTATAGGCAGGGGTGCTGTGAGGGGTGGTTAGGCCCTTTTGTGAAGCCCTGAGGGGTCCAGGGATGATTGGTGACGATGGGGCGACTAGTCTTAGGGTCATTGCTGGGGTGTTCTTCATCATGGAGTTGAGGCATACCCAACCACACAACGTCGTTGGCTCTGCCCTCAGGTCCCACTTTGTAATGCCAGTTGATCCAGGCATGGGTGAGGGCAACTTCACATTCACGCAACTCCTCTTCTTCAGCTAAAAGGGAGCGATAGCAACTCACATCAGCAATGACTCCCTTGTCATTGAGAGCGAAGAGGGAAATGTCCACAGCTGTGGTGTCATGGTGGTCGTTTGAGAAAAGTAGAGAGGTCAGCGTTGTTAGTAGAGGGAGGGGGGGGTCCAATGAAAGGAGTGGCTTCCAGAGTCCATCCATAATGGTCGGGATGAGCTCCACCAGGTTGATATCTGGCAGCGATAACGTAGTGTTGTTGATGACGATGATCAAGAGAAAACTTTATGTAGTGGGGCCAATGCCTGGTCCCATCAGCTATCAGCATTTTCTGTCCATATCTGCCATGGTTGGCAATGGCTGGGTTGTAACGCGTGAACCCATCAGGAATGTCCAAATCAAGGAGAGTGTCTATGGGGCTCTCTGAGGGGGTATCGGTATTATCGTCAGTAGGGAAGAGGACATCGCCTATACGAGCAGCAAGAGGGATCAGGTTTGTGATTGGGGTACTAGGGAGAGTAGCAGTGGGAGGAGTGGAGGGAGGAAGTTCAAGCAAGGGGGTAGGGGAAGACATGATGATGGAGATTGTAATAGAGCGAATGGTGATGGTAGAAAATGAAGGTTGCAAGTCTTTATGTGTTGTTCATATAGCTGTGGGATGTTCCTGGTAAAACTCCTTGATTAGTTTATCGGTGGAGATGTTGGCTAAGGGTTCCCAGCTATAATGAGTGTCGGAGAAACCCTTCCACCTGACCAGGTACTGGAGTTGCTGGTGTCTTCTTCTAGTGCCAAGAATCTTCTCGACTTCCCATTCAGGCTGGCCATCCACAAGGTCTGGAACGGGTTCCTGATACTTGTTCCCATTTAAGGGAGTTTCCTTGTAGGGCGTCAATAATGAGGCGTGGAATACATTGTGAAGTTTCCATGCTGGAGGGAGTTTGAGCTGATATGATGTGTGTGAAACAGTGCTGGTGATTAGGAAGGGTCCATGTCTCCTGGGCATGAGTTTTGCTGATGGGTGAGTGGTGTTAAGGTTTCATGCCTCAAGCCATACATGGTTGCCAACACAGTAGGGTGTGAAGTTTGAGGGTACTTCTAGTTTTTATTTTATTTTATTTTTAGAATCCATTATCGTGCACCTGAGGGTACAGAACCCTATGTAGCACATTACATCTTTGTAGTTGCGTCCTAACACTGATCTCCCCTATAATGAATCCATCTCCATAAGAGCATCTCCCTTGGCCCTGTTGGCCGACATTGTGCAGTGCCAAGTGTTGAGTGTGTCATGGGTGAACCTGAGTTGTGAGTCCACAACTGGCTTTGGGTTGTGAGGTGAGGTGGGTGTGTTGATCAAGGTGGAAAGTGATGTGGGATGTGCATTGATGTGCCATGGAACCAGGCTTTTCTTCTTTAACTTTCCTCCTCCCTTCTCTGCCACCGCCCCAACCCCTCTCCTCTTGCCGGTAACTCTTTGTGTTCTTGGGGAACAAGTTGACGTCCCTTCACTGTGGGGAGTGTTGAGGGTGTGGGTTGTGGGTTGCATTGGTGTCAACCAGCGTATAGTACCTATCTGTAGGACCCTAGCGTAGAGTGTCTATTGGGGTTGTTGGTTACTCACTGGGATGTAGGGGTACTTCTAGTGTTTGTGACTTTCTAAGGGCTTCGGCAGCATCTTTTTGCACCTGGGTAAGGGTCTGGAGTCACTTGTTCAATGATGGTGATGATGTGGTATGGGTAGTCTGGTGGACATGTGGTATGTGTCCCATGATAAGCTCGAATGGGGCTTTCTTGGTGGTAGCATTTGGCCATGAGTTGAGTGTATACTGCGCTAGTGGTTACCATTTGCTCCAGTTGGTCTGATGGTAATTGGTGAAAATGCAGAGGTATTGTTCCAGCCTTTGGTTTGTCCTTTCAGACTGACCATTGGTCTGTGGGTGATAAGCAGTGCTGGGGTTATGGGTGATAGATAGGATATGTAGAAGTTCCTTTGCGATGGTGGCGAGAAATTGGGGATCTCTGTCCGAAATGATATGTGATGGGAGTCCGTAATGGGGAAGTACATAAGTGGCATATAGTAATGCTGTTTCTGTGGTGTCAATGGTTTCATTGCAGGGGATGAAAATGGATGCTTTGGAAAAGGTATCTGTAATTGTAAGTATAGAGTCATACGTGTTGGAAACAGGGAGTTTAACAATGAAGTCCAGTGCAATGGATGTAGAGGGTAGTGTGTACATGTCAGAGGGGATGGGGAATGGAGGTGGTTTAGGTTTTGTGGGGTTGTTTTTGCGTGATTGACAGATGGTGCAACCTTTTACGTACTCTGTGACAGCTTGTTTCATGTTCGGCCACCAGTAGTGATGAGCTATAGCCCAGGTGGTATTGGAGATTCCTGGGTGTCCAGCTGTAGATGAGTCATGATAAAGTGAAATTACCCCCCTCCTTAAGGAGAGGTCTTCCATGACCACAAGTCAGTTGCCATACCAAAAGAAGTTTCCTTCTTTCCTGAGGTTGAAGGTGGTTGTCCACTTGTCTAGGAGACTACGTTGGTGTAACTGATAAGCTTTCATGCGTTCGTCAAGTGAAGACGAAGTTGCTGCTTGTATGAAGAGGTGATTAGGAAGGACTGTAACGTCAGCATTATCAGATGAGCTGTTGTCGAAGTCTGGGCACCGAGACAAGCCATCTGCTTTGTTGGTTGTCCCTGCAATGTGAACAAGTTTCATGTTATAGTCAGTGTCACGATCTGACATTGCTTGACCTCCAGCAACCACCAAGTATCGCAAATGCACTCATGAACATTGGCAAAACTGTCATGATTACCCGGAAGAGCATGCATGGAGCTTAGACAAAGATGATGACAGAACAGATGAAGAAGAGGCGCGAGAAATACACCATATCTTATGTGGGTACATTGTTAATAACAACATAACCCCAGATACTGGCAGAAGTATTACATGGAGAGTGAGGGTCTTGTGACATGGTCATGTGACAAAAGTCCTGGATCGCATAGTAGCTGATCTAACCCATAAGCCATGGGACACAATGGATGGAAGACTAGTCCCGGGTCACAGTACGTATCTGACCTAACCCATAAGTCAGGGGACTCCAGAAGTAGCCAGTGGAACTTGGCAGAAGACAGTTGTGTCCCGAAGACAACCAACTACGAACAGAGACTGTGGAAGCATGGTGTAAGACCAGTGACTTGATGTTGGGACGAACTCCAGCGGGTCGTAGGCTTGATGTTGGGACTGATTCCAGTGGGCTGAGGTTTGATCCCCTTTTGGGTATGTGTTCAAGATGGATTAGTCCAAGAAGTGCCTGTGTTAGCGCCGAGCCATTTGCTTACTGACACATTTATTATGGCTTACTGATGTGGATGACATTTCCCACTTATGCTTACTCGCTCACTTACTCATGCTTTGTGATGCTTAGACATTCACTTACTCACTCGCTTACAGATTGATTACTGATGTGTGAGTCATCATTATTATTTCTTACTCATACTATGTGTGTCGCCTTTGTGGCTTGATGGACAATTACTATATATACTATACAAGCTTCACTATGAGTTGTTAGCTTAGTTGTCTTGATATCCACCTGTATTCCTCTCAGGAAAGATCAGACAGTCTTATAGCAGCGTCATTGGTCAGTGTGACTATCTCTCATTTTGTTGCCAACTTGTGTTAGGCTTTGCATCAAGTTTGGCGCCATAAGGGACCTTATTGGTTGTTCACCCTTGAAGTGTTATTGCCTGAGTTCAGAAGCCATGCACTTTGCTCAGTGTTGAAGCAAGGAAGCCCAATCGGATCCAAGTCAGATCAATGTCAAGTGGAGACATTACAGTCAGCAAGGTGGGGAATATATCTTGCAACTCTTCTGTTGATATGCTGAGGTTTGCGATAGTATTCTAGGTTCTTGTGGTCTGTAAAGACAGTGATGGGGTGTGGTGAGCTGAGGAGGAGGTGTTGATACTGGGTGAGACCACAATACATGGCCAGGAGTTCTCTGTCATGGATGCCGTAGTTTCATTCAGCATCATTGAATGTTTGTGAGTGGAAGCCTACGGTGACATGCTTGCCCCTATCATCCTTCTGAGTGAGGATAGCTCCTGTGGTGAAGGCAGAAGCATCTACTTGAAGGAAGAAGGGATCAGTGAGTTTTAGTTGTCAGAGACATGGGTTTGATAGGACAATATTGATAAGTTTGTCCATGGCAGTGTGGCATTCTGGAGTCCAAGAGAAAGGATGTTCTTTCTTGGTGAGAGTAACAAGGGGCCATGCGATATTGGCATAGTTGGGAATGAAGGGAGGTTGGTAGCCAACTGTGCCCAGAAAACTGCATACTTCCATACTGTCTTCAATTCCCTGGGCCAGGTGCGTAATCCATCAGCTTTCTTGGGGTCGATAGTGATCTTATCTCCTTCTACGACTGCTCCTAAGTATTCAATATGAGTCTGTTCGAATTCACATTTGGATGGGCGAAGGAAATATGATTCTGATGTGAAAAGATCAAGTACATCATGGACAATCTGGTGGTGATGTTTGAGGTTGTTATCAGTGGCAATAAGGACATTGTATGGAGGTGAATCCATGTGAGTGCGATGACAGAGAGGGATCCCAAAAAGGGGTATAGAGGAAATGTTGAGCAAACAAGGACAACGATGCGGAAGGGAGAGGGCAGTGATGAAGGCAACAGAATTAGAAGTGATGTCGGCCAGAGAGAGGACAATGGCGCTTGGAACAGCACAAAGCAGAGGCTACAGCTGGGCGAAGGCGACGGTGATGGCGACAGAGATGAGATTGGCAATAGCAATGACACTGGCAATGGCGAAGTGGCAAAGATTAGAAGTAGGTTGGATCAGATGGTTTGGAAGAGGGAAACAAGACGCAGTACATTCAATCGGAAACGCAAGTTTATATACATTCGATCCATATACGAAGGAGGTCCAAGGCAATTCGTGAGTATAGTGAGGGAAACGAAGAGGGGGACCGAAGGAGTACGAAGGAGCCATTGGGCGACGGACAACGAACAGGTACCTAGGGTAAGAACAAAGGGAGATGGGCGCAGACACGAGTTAAACTAGCAAAAATCTAAGTAAAAGGACGGAGTGAAAGGAATCGAGTCGAGTTGAGAACGCGAACAATGCGAAACAGAAAATTATGACGCACAACAATACAGAATTCTCTACAGGCCCTCCATGAGTCCTTTAATGGGCGCAGGACAAGCGCAGCGATCTGGGCTAGCAATAGCAACGGCCGGCAAAGGGCATAGGATCCAACTGGTGGGCTGGTTAGGACAAGGATGTGGCAAGTGATGGAAATGAGACGGTGGAGACAGAGTTGACAAGTTGAAAGAGATAGTGGCTGATCGACGAAGCCAGGGCAATGCGATGAAAGGCGAGCTCGGGTAGAGCATTTGAGGATGGCAACGCGCAAGTGTATGGGTCAGGGCGTGAGCCGGCGATCACGGAAGAGAGGGCCACAGGGGTGAAAACAACCAGAACAAAGAGCGGCGTGGGGTGGAGGATGTTATTAACGAATCTTAGCATATGAGGAGGAAGGTGAAAGGCGACAATGAGGTGAGAGCTAGAGGCGGAGAGTGGATATGGGAACAGCCAGTGGCTGGGGGCTAAGTAGCTGAGCATGGCTGAAATGGGTGAAAAGCGTGATTTTGGGTCCAGAGCCCGACCCAACCTTACAACATCATCCATATAGACATGAAGTTCTGTGGGGTACTTTCTGGTGAGCGGGCGGAACATTTTCTCCATGGCTCTGCACAACGTTGCCAGGGAATTGGTGAGTCCGAAAAACATGACAGTGGGTTCATAGAGACCAAATGGAGTTTTGAATGCTGTGGTCCATTGATCTTCTTCTCGAATTCGGATGTTATTGTAACCCCAGCGTATGTCAAACTTGGTGAATAATGTCTTGCCTTGAAGATGGTCAAGGATGTTGGAGATGAGAGGAAGAGGATACGTGTTGCAAACAGTCCATGAGTTGAGTTGTCGGTAGTCCATAATGGGGCGCAATTTGCCATCCTTTTTAGCGTGGTAGAACATTGGTGAGGCATAAGGGGATTTTGACTCTTTGATGTAACCTTTTGCCAGGTGTTTGTCAATGAACTTTCGGGTTGCCTCCAGCTCAGTTTCTGTTCGCGGTAAAGAGAACAGTCCATGGTGGCTGGTGCACCCGGTTTGAGTGTGATAGCATGGTCTTCTTCTCATGCTGGGGGATAGCACTGGGCAGCTTTCTCACTGAAAATCCTCCAGTGACGATGGTATGCTTCTGGAAGTTGTTTGCAAATTTCTTCCTGCTCCATGTCTTCCGTAGTTTGGACTTCTCGAGTGGTAACTGGTTGAGAAAGAGTGCGCTGATAACTAGCAGTTTCGATGGTGACATCTTCTCCCTTTAGAGTGTTAGAACTCCAGTCAATGCAAGGATTAAATGTCTCGAACCAAGGGTGTCCCAAAATTAGACGATCACGTCCGAGGTCAGCAACGAAGAACAGTTGTTTGACTTTCTGTTGTCCTCTTCAGAGTTGAAGTTCGGACCCATAGGTTACAATAATCTGTGATCCTTCCTGCATGGTTTTCTGAGCCATCAATGTTATTGACGTGTCGTTCATGGCGAAGGGGTCGGGTTCCCATTTTCAGGGAGTTGATGGTGCATTTGTCGATGAAATTGTGAGTGGCGCCACTGTCTAGCAGGGCTTCGAGGGTGGTCTTTCGGTGGTACATGTACAGGGAGACTTGAACTGTCATTGAGTCTGGTTTTGTACTGTACATGGTAGCCACAGTTGCCAAATCTTCAACCTCAAGAGTTCGGCATACTAAAAATCCTCCCCCATATCCTGAGCATCAAGGTATTTGCCACACTCTTCTTCAGTCATACTCCCAATGAGTGCTCGGATTTGTTGTACTTTGGTCAAGGTGGGCATGGTAGTTGTAGAGGTGTCAGTGGCGCGTACATGGGGGGTGTTGGTGTTCTTGGTAGTGTTGCCACGGCTCGGCTCAAATTGGCTGAGCCAGCCGAGCCAAGCCATTTTGAGCAGAGCCAAGCCGATCAATCGGCTCATGACCGAAACTGGCCCGGCTATGGCTCACAAGTTGGCTGAGCTGGGCTCAGCTGGCTGAGCCATCACCCAATTTGGTCACAACTGATTGGGCAGGTGGCTGAGTCGGGGACTCAGGGGCTTGCTGGCCAGTGAGAGTCTGACACGCTGTTCGAATAAGTCAACCAAGCCAGGAACGAGCTGGCTCAGCCTCTGAGTCAAGGAGGCCACACTGGCCAGTCAATCTAAGTTGGAGGAGCTGCCAGCTGCAGTGGTGGGGACAGGTGAATCCTCCTCCCTCATTTCCCTTCCCCCCTCGCCTCACCCATTGCCCATTGCCCATTGCCTGCCACACGTCGCGCCTGCACCCCACCCCTGCTCGTCACCCCCGGATGCTGTGTCGTTCCGCGCAGGCGGACATTCCGTCGGCACGCAGTCACCGCACCATGTGTGCCACCTGCGTATCGACAGTTCGTTGTCTGCGCGCCATCGCCCTTCCCCTCTCTCCTCTCTCCCCCATCGCCCATCTCGCACCACCTGTTGGACATCCCACTTGGCCCCACCCCTGCTCGTCACCCTCGGACGTTGTGTCGTGCCATGCAGGCAGACGTTCCATCGGTATGCAGTCACCACACCACGTGTGCCACCTGCATATTGACATTTCGTCATCTGCACGCTGTCGCCCTTCCCCTCTCTCCTCTCTCCCCCATCGCCCATCTCCCGCCACCTGTCACGCGCCCTACCCCTGCTCGTCACCCCTGGACGCTGCGTCGCGCTGCGCAGGCAGACATTCCGTCGGCATGCAGTCACCGCACCATGTGCGCTACCTGCGTATCGATGGTTCTCGTCTGCGTGCTGTCGCCCTTCTCCTCTCCCCCCTCTCCCCCATTGCCTCATCACCTGCACCTCCCCCTCGTGCCCACGCTGACGGCTCTTCTCTGCCCAAGTGACGCAGGAGAGGGGAAGGAAGGACCCTGCTCGGATCCTTCCTCTCCCTCTCCCTCGCCACCTCACCACTTCCTCCCTCCCTCTCGCTCTGACCGGTCTCCCCCACAGATGCTTCCCTCCCTGAGCAGTGTGGGAGAGGGGAAGGAAGGATCCCACTCGGATCCCTCCTCTCCCTCTCCCTCAACGCTCGTCACTTCCTCCCCTGCGCCCTCCCCCTTTCTCATTGCTGTGCCCTTTGTGTATGTAGGTTTCAAGCATGCGAATATATGGCTTGCAGATGTGCATGTGCACACATACCCACACGTTATGGGTGTACTTGTGGGCAATGAGAATGACCTCACACAGGAACGATGGAGATCTCCGAGGAGGATGATGATCAGTTTATAAATGTTACGGTACGATCTCGAACTGATCATGTGGCCTCATGTTTGGTGATACTAATGTACGATTACTACGGATGACTGATGATGACGAGTCGCTCATTAGTCACATGACTCAGCGATGAGTAATCCTGAGTCATTACTTACGAATTCCTAGGACGACTGTAGTAGGTTTTAGTCAGGATGTGTCAGCATGTATGATTATGTATGTGAAAGCGGTCGTGTAGTAGTTTGGTACTTATAGGGCTGCAGAATGGTTTGTATTCTGCAGCTTGAGCTTCTTGTTATCTTCGCTTTGTGTTGTATCCAAGTTCCTTTCTCTGCTCCACGCTTTGGGCATATGGCCCTCGTCTGCATCACTTCGACCTACGACTTCGGCCTTCGTGCCTGAATACTTCGAGCTCCGCCTTCGTGCATTGAGATACAGATCCACACGGGATCATGAGACTCCACCTTTGCGTGTTGAGACATTACTCAGCCTCTGTGCTTGAGTCTAGGATTTGCTGAGTCACCGCGTTCACCTCACGTGCCTACGTCAGGCTCACGTGCAGCTCGCACGTTACATTAAGCTCAAGCTCTACTCATTCAAACACCGTGGCGCCGGTTACTACAAAAGATGGCTGGGACTTCCAGCCTTACCAAATCACATCCAGAGAACAGGACACTCCCACTCAATACATCATCGGAAGAATCAGGTGGAGGCACGTACCAGACACTAGGAGAGACGAAGAATACAACACAGGATACTACGCAGAGGCAGCGACCTCACAAAGGTATCATCCCATCGTATTCAACCGAGAACACTGTTGCTGGGTGGAACTTAGGTGGAGCAACACCAACTACTACTTTGAAGCAACTCGACCAGCCGCCAACGATTTGAACATCAACATCCCACAAGTGGACGCACGACCCATTGACCAACAAGGGCCAATCGACGGTCAAGAAGACCAAGAGCTAGAATCAGCACCACCTACGACCGAGCTCCAATTACAAGCGCAAACCCCAGCAACTACCAGTGATACCAGTGAACATCATCCAATGGTATCAGAAGCATCAGTCAAACCCGAAGAAATAGCAGTGCACTCACCAGAAGTAGACGCACTTGCAGAGTGCACAGCTGAGTTACATCTACCCAAACCCATCAGAGGAATACCTTTCATCATGGCCACACAAACAGAAGTGTCACCACCCCGTCTCATCATAAACGAACATACTGGACACGTACAACCTCTAGCCCAAGAGGACATAGCCGCAGCACGTCGTGCCATGGGACCAGACATTCCTGATGCACCAAGCCACCAAGGAGAGCCAGACATGTTCTATGAATTTAGGACTAACCGCACTATGGTACCCTCGCCAGACAACTGACCATTTCCACCACAGAGAGGAGCACCACCCCCTGGCGGACCACCTAACGGTGGACGACCGCAAGGAGGGGGAGGAGGACAACCCAATGGTGGATGGCCGCAAGGAGGAGGAGGACCCCCAGGAGGAGGAGGAGGCGGACCACAATACGCAGCAATCAATGCCCCTCAGGGAGGAGGCAACAACAAGTTTATCGGCAATCCACCCCCAACATTCACCGGGTCTAGGGCTCAAGCCGAAACATTCATACTTCAGTGGGAAGTATACGCAGGAGTTAATGCCAATCACTCCGCCATGAGGAACAAGTACCAAAAAGCTATGTTGTTCCTCACATACATTCAGGGAAACACGGTTAACCAGTGGGTCATGTCCACCAGCCAGTGGCTCGTCAACGAGGTTGCCACTGGAACCCACCAATTCGATGACCGACTATGGGAGAACCTACTCCACGCCTTCAGAAGACAGTTTGGCGATGTACTCAGCAAAGAACACGCCCAAGCCCAGCTTGATGCTGGCATCCATATGAAAGAAGGGAAGGTGGATGATTATATCGCCCTCTTCGAGCAACTTGTCCGACATGCTGGCTACAACATTAACAGTGAGCAAACCCTCAAGTATTTCACCAAAGGACTCCCTAGAGCCCTTTACGAGACCATGTACCAGCATGACGACCCTCAAAACTACAAAGAATGGAGGGCGTCAGCACTAAAGCGACAGCAGAAATGGATCCACATGCAGACGGTCCGAGGCAACCTGGACGCCTTTAAACCAGGCGCATTAGCTAAGTTACTAGCCCCTCTCCAAGACGACGATAGAATGGACACTTCAGCAGACCAAGTACGAGGACGACTGGCAGGAGCAGAAGACGTTCTCAACAACAACAGATGCGATAACGACTTCCAGCGTCCACCATACCCACCACGTGGAGGATTCCTCCAGAAGAGACGCGAGTTCAAACGTGACACTAGCCAAATACAGTGTTACAACTGTCAGAAGATGGGACACCTTAGCCGCGATTGCAGGCAGCCATGGTGCCAGCGCGGATCCCAGACACAAGCCACAGAAACCGCGCCCACTAAAGAAGAAAAGGCAGTGGAATGGCTACGAGGAGTGGCCAGCGAAGGAGATGACGTAAAGGATTTGGTCCTGCAACAATTAATGGGGCAGGATTTTGCAAGCGCCTGAACCCAACGGCCTGGGTGAGGGCAACTCGTTGTAACTCTGTGTACATTATGCGCTATTGATCTATGCGAGTTCCAGTTTCGATTCGTGCAAGTTACAACATGGCCGACATAAAAGCATTGGTGGACTCCGGAGCCACCGACAACTTCACCCACCCAAACTTCGTCAAAAGAATGGGGCTAGGACAACGGGCATTAGATAAGCCCAAAAACATTTTCAATATCGACGATACCACTAATAAAGCGGGTCAGATAACACACTATCTAACGCTGCAGGTGGAGACAGGAGGTGCCAAGCGAGAAATGCGCTTCCTCATTACAGACATTGGCAAAGAAGACGTACTACTGGGATATCCATGGCTAGCTACTTATGAACCAAGGTTCAGCTGGCGTCACGCCACTATAGATGAGAAACAACTCCCTATAGTGTTGCGATCAATTAACACCAATGACAGGAGAGCAGTATTGGCGCAACTCCTCACAGAGGAAACCAAAGACATACACATAGCAAGAATGTTCACCACAGAAACTAAAGAACAAATTGTGGGTGAACTAGACGAACAAGTGTATGGAAGAAAGTCGGCAGTTGAGCTTGCGGTCGAAGCTCAACAATATACAAAGAAGGTAGAGGTGCCAGAAGAATATCAACGCTTTGCGTAGGTATTCAGCGAGGAAGAGTCAAAATGATTCCCGCCAAGAAGAAGCTGTGACCATGCCATCAAGTTCAAACCAGGAGCTCCCGACATTATCGACTGCAAGGTCTACCCTATGACTAGGGTAGAAGACGCCGCATTAGATGATTTTATTGATGAGCAAGTAGAAAAGGGGTACATCCGTCCCTTGAAATCCCCGTACGCATCTTCATTTTTCTTCATCAAAAAGAAGGACAGAAAACTACGCCCCGTACAGGACTATCGCAAGATCAATGACTGGACTATACGAAACCAGTATCCACTTCCCCTAATTGACGACCTTATTAGAGACCTTGGCAGCGCTCAAATGTTCTCAAAGCTGGACGTACGACAGGGATACAATAACATCAGGATCAAGGAGGGGGACGAACACAAAGCGGCATTCAAAACACGCCGCGGTCTTTATGAACCAACGGTTATGTACTTTGGGCTGTGTAACTCACCAGCCACGTTCCAGAGCTTCATGAACACCATCTATCAACCCATTATTGCGAAGCATGAAGCCCTTGGAACGACAATCCATGTTTACATGGACGACATCGCCATTGCTACCAAGCAGCAACACAATACGCTCAAAGCACACCAACAGGCAGTTGCCGATGTACTTGGGGTCGCTCAAGAACACGATCTATATTTTAAACCGGAGAAATGTGTATTCAACGCCCCTAGTATTGATTACCTGGGGGTAATCCTTGAAGAGGGGGTGACACATATGGACCCCATCAAAATTTCGGGTGTCAAGGAGTGGACTTCGCCCACCACAGTTAAGGACGTCAGATCTTTCCTGGGTTTTTGCAACTTTTACCGGCAGTTCATAAAAGGGTTCGCTTCAATCGCAAAACCACTCAATGAACTCACACGCAAAGACGAACCATGGAAGTGGGGAGCACGTCAACAGGAAGCATTCCTTGCCCTCAAACAGCGGGTAACCACGGAACCCATCCTAGCTCACCCAGACCAGAGCCAACAGTTCGATCTCGAGGTAGACGCTTCAGGCTTCGCAGTAGGGGCGGTATTACTACAGAAGAAGCAAGATGGGAAATGCCACCCAGTAGGTTATTACTCAGCAACTCTCAACGCAGCAGAACGGAACTACGATATCTACAACCTCGAACTCCTGGCGATCATTAAAGCACTACGCAATTGGAGACATCTACTAGCCGGATCTCCTCATAAAGTACGCATATTCTCTGATCACATGAATCTCCAATACTGGTGAGACCCCCAGAAGATCAGCAGGAGGATTGCTCGGGAAGTACTAGAGCTGGCTGAATACAACTTCGAAATCCACCATGTCAAGGGGACCGCCAATGGACGAGCCGACACACTCTCACGCTGATCAGATTATGATCAAGGGGAGAAGGACAATGAAAATGTTACCGTTCTACCAGAAGAACTATTCATACGAATAGCTACGACCCCAACAGAAGCGCAAAACAAAAACACCATACGCCCGTGGGTAGACCCCCATAAGCTGACCAAAGTCGGCAACCTCTGGTGGTATCAAGGGAAACGACTAGTAGTCACAGGAACAAACGAGGATATCAGAGAAGTCATCTCCTCACATCACGATCCACCGATTCACGGTCATCCAGGGATTGCCCGTACTATACAACAGGTTGAACGTCGTTATTGGTGGCCTTCACTACGACGCGACGTCACCGAATACGTGAAAGGATGCGCAGAATGCCAGCGGTGCAAAGTCAACACGCATAATACCAAGGCACCATTACAACCAATCTTCCCGAAACCCAAAGCTACGCTGTTCGAAGTAATAGCACTGGACTTTATCACTAAACTCCCAGTGTCACAGGGTTGTGATTTGATCCTGACGATTACTGATCACGACTGTTCAAAGGCCTCAATATTCATACCCTGCAAAGAAGAGATATCAGGCGAAGAAACAGCGATTCTCTATGCCGAAAACGTGGTCAAATGCTTCGGACTACCGTCAAAAATCATAAGCGATTGAGATCCTCGATTCGCGTCCAAATTCACAAGGGAACTATGCCGTATACTGGGAATACAACAGAACATTTCCACAGCATACCACCCTCGAACCGATGGACAATCCGAGTGTACTAACCAGTGGCTAGAACAATACCTCAGGTTCTGGGTTAACGAGCGGCAGGATGACTGGGCAGCACACCTGGCTATTGCCGAGTTCGCACACAACAATTGGGTTAACGAGTCTACTTGTGAGTCACCATTTCACCTTCTGATGGGATATCACCCTTGCACTAATTGGACAGATATGCCCTCCCCTATTCCACAAGTGACAACGCGACTAGAACAATTGAAGGGATCAAGAGATCGGGCGCAAGCGCTTATGCAGCACGTGCAAGAGTCATGGGTTAAAAACTGTGACACACCCAAATATCAAGTAGGAGATCAAGTATGGTTAGAAGGACGCCACTTGCGTACCCATCAACCAACCACAAAACTTGCGCCCCGGAGACACGGACCCTTTCCAATTGTCCAGGTGATGTCTCCTGTCAACTATCGCCTCAAACTTCCCACACAGTGGAGCATCCATGACATGTTCCATACAGATCTTTTGACACCTTACAAAGAAACGCTGATTCACGGTGCAAACTATCAGCGCCCACCACCCGACTTGGTGGAAGGCGTGGAAGAATATGAGGTCAAAAAGGTACTAGACTCCAGAAGAAGGGGCAGAGGGTGCAAACTCCAATACCTGGTCAAATGGAAGGGCTACCCAGACTCTGACAACCAATGGGTCAACTGGAACGACGCCCATGCAGAAGAGGCAATTAGGGAGTTTAAATATTTGAACCCCGCCAGAGAAACTCACATAAAGGCGAGTCGAGTTGGCGGTGAACAATCAGCACTACTACCACTCCCCTCTATGACTACCAACAGTTCTTCTTTCCCCTCGCAATATGTCGTCGACTTCGATTCCCTCACACCTATTACTACCTACGACCACAACAACAACATCGACGACCAACTCTGCTCGGCACTGGAGCACGTTAGGGTGGCTGCCGAATGAGCGGCAGTGACCCGGGACATTGTCGACGCGGCCTGCGACCTTGCGGAAGCATGTGCCAATTTCCCCACTCCAACGAGAGGCAGACTCGAAGAAGACGAAGACAGCATCAACAGACAAACAGCTGTGGAAGAAGGTCGTCATAGCCTGGAGGGCGGATCAGATGTGGATAGCGAGAGGGAGAGAGATGGAGCGGAGGATGAAGGCAGGAGACTTTACCCGGGCAGTCCATATCCCACCGCTGTCATTGACATTACCGCTGACTCGGACTTGAGCGATGAGTCTTCCTATCACAACGCAACCGTTGTATGCACCCGCTGCAACCACGACCCCAACTATTGCCACTGTGCCCCCTGGCGAGTGCTGCCTCCACACGCAGTGGACTACACTATTATCCCAGCCCCAGAAGAAACTGACGATGAAGAAACCCAAACCAGCAGCAAGAAAACCTCGCCAGCGGCGGCAGTGGTATACGGAAGAGCTGCGCCGGAAGCCGACGTTGGAGGAGGAGTACCAACACATAGTGCGCAACGTGACCCTTCCCTGATCACAACGCGACATCTTAAACGTCCCCTATCACCCACTCCCAATGGCTTCATCCTCAACCGCGGCTTGAACTGGGTCCCCTTAGCGCTGCAAAGCGAGGGGAGGAAGACGCCCGCCAAGTTCGTTTGGGTCCGCATGATGGACAACCCAGAGGTATTCAGCACCATGGGTCGGGGAGAGCCGATATACAGAGGAGAGATACACGCTGAACCATGCTTTGACATGGGACCTGCCGCTGAGTACACCCTCGAGGACCTGAAGTACTTCCGCACTGACAAACGGTCGGTAGACGAGGCGATGGCCCGCCTTGGAGATATATCGCTCCAAGCTGAGGTACGCCGCTACCACGCCTTGCGCGAGGTCATCAAAGAACTTGAGGTGGCTATCAAGCGCCTTGAGGATGACATCTATGTCCACATCGAGAGGGCGCGCCATTCAGCCGCAAGACTCGGGCAGGCTCATGCCCTGAAGAGGGTACGTGATGAACAGGAGACAGACGTCGGATTTACGCAGGTTCCTGGTTGGGTTGTGGAACGAGGGCGTTCACCCTGAAGAGGGGGTGATGTTACGGTACGATCTCGGCCTCACGTTTGGTGATACTAATGTACGATTACTACGGATGACTGATGATGACGAGTCGCTCATTAGTCACATGACTCAGCGATGAGTAATCCTGAGTCATTACTTACGAATTCCTAGGACGACTGTAGTAGGTTTTAGTCAGGATGTGTCAGCATGTATGATTATGTATGCGAAAGCAGTCGTGTAGTAGTTTGGTACTTATAGGGCTGCAGAATGGTTTGTATTCTGCAGCTTGAGCTTCTTGTTATCTTCGCTTTGTGTTGTATCCAAGTTCCTTTCTCTGCTCCACGCTTTGGGCATACGGCCCTCATCTGCATCACTTCGACCTACGACTTCGGCCTTCGTGCCTGAATACTTTGAGCTCTGCCTTCATGCGTTGAGATACAGATCCACACAGGATCATGAGACTCCACCTTTGCATGTTGAGACATTACTCAGCCTCTGTGCTTGAGTCTAGGATTTGCTGAGTCACCGCGTTCACCTCATGTGCCTACGTCAGGCTCACGTGCAGCTCGCACGTTACAATAAACATGTAATAGTAGATAGTTTAATAAAGTACTCTAAACCAAGTATACGGAATACAAAATAAAGCACGGAATTGTGCTATTCGACACACATCGTGATCATCGAGTGAAGTGGCTGCATTCCCACACTCTCATCTCAGTTCCTTCCAAGTCTCGTCTTGCTTGATCTCTGTTGATCTCTGGTTAATCTTGGTTCATCCACTTGCTCTACTGCTCTAATTCTTTTTGTATCACACTCTACTCTATCTACCATGGCTGGATCTAGGAAGAGGGCTCCCTCTACCCCCAAAAGGACTCCAAAAAGGCCAAGGACTGTGAAAAATCAGGGTCAACAGTGTGACCTTCCTGGTGGGGCCTTGGAGATGTCCTTTCAGCTTGAAGGTAGGTCTTTGGTGACATAATATGTGCATGAGCTTATGCTGTGGTTAGTTCCACCACCAGATACCCTTCAGGCACCAGTTGCACCACGCCGTGTGCACTTTGAGCAGGATGGTTCATCTCCTGCTCCTGGTACCTCAGCTGGCCCCTCAGATCATCTTGGGCAAGAGGGGGATGTTTTTTCGGCCTCTACCCCTGTTCAGCATCCCAACCAGGTAAGTCTTTATTTTATTATCTTTTTATTCATTTAATTAACAAATTTAATGAAGGGAGACATTCACTCACCTCCACGTGAGACATTTAACCTCTATGATGTATCAGGTGGCTCTCAGGAGGATGCCACTGATGCTGCAGTGGTGCCTGATGCTGGCCCAGCAACCCCAAGCCGCCGTCAGAGAAGAATTGCAAGACAGGCAAAAGCTGGCTCTAGGCGTGGCAAAGCTGCTGAAGATATTAGTAGGTTCTTTGTGGCTGATGATGCTGGGAAAAGGATGTGCAAGTTTTGCTTGTAGGCCTTTTTTATGATTTAACTTTTAATAAACTAATAAATTTATAGAGACCTTAATGACAAGAATCCAGCTTCTGTTCACCATTACAGTGGTGGTACAGCTACAAGTAACTTGCAGTCCCACCTTCTCAGTAATCACTCTGCAGAGTGGGTTAGTGAGTGTAAAAGGCTGAATATTACACTGAGTGGCAAGGAAGGAGAAGAGGCCTTAGCACTTCACACAGGCCTTCCTCTCCAGCATCAAGCTAAGGCCCGTGCCCCATTCTCTCAAGATGCCTTTCTTGATGGACTGGTTCAATTTATTGTTGCAACTAATCAGGTTTATTTTTATTTTTAAATCCACTCATTTACTAATTATTATTTTTAGCCTCTTAGGATTGTGGAGAGGGAGGAGTTTAGACAGCTCTGTCTCATGCTTTTCCCTGAGCTCAGAGAGGTGGATATCCCTCATCGGACCACTATGCACAAGCGTATTATCCAGACAAGTGAGGAGGCACTTGCTAATTTGTCTCAGGACATTATTGTAAGGCTTGACTAAATTTTTGTGTGGAAAAGCTAACTTTTTATTTAGAAAACCAGTGTTGGACGGGTCTCTTTTACCACAGATCTGTGGTCTGACCCTGATCTTAAGTCTTACATGGCTGTTACAGCCCATTGGCTACAGCTGGTTCAGCTGCAAGGTGGTCAGAAGAAAATAACCCTTAGAGCTGACCTTATTGGATTTGTCAATGTTCCTGAGAACCACACTGGACAGAAGTTAGCTGATATCTTCTATTTTATCATTGACAGAATGGATCTTGAAAGCAGGTTAATTTTTTCTTTAATTATTGAAATTTAGCTGACATGTTTCTTTTACAGATTGGTTGGGTGACAACAGATAATGCATCCAACAACTTCACTATTGTAACGTTTCTACCAAACGTTGTTCCGACTTGGAACTCTTGATGGCCTTGAATCAAATAACAGACCGACGGCAGTTGAATAACAATGGTCGAACACGAAAGACGAACCAAAGGACAATGGCTTCGCTTTATGCTGGAAAGGATACAACAGGGATCTTCAAGAGATGAGAGGACAGACCACACAAGGATCAACAAGATGAGAGGAACAGGCACTAATAGCCAACACTTCAATTGTTCTAAGAAGTATACTCAAGGTAGACTTTAAGACAACGAAGATAAGGTCTCGTCTATCAAGACAGAGCTCCTTATATACACTACAGGGCTGACTCCTAAACTGAGTCCCAAATAATAACAGGTATCGTACCATATCGTATCGTCTAATCAGCTATCAGGGATAACGACCCAAGCATATCGACCAATCAATGAACAGGGATAAGCCCATACAGTACATGAGGCAGAAGGCCTCACCATGAGTCAGAGATAACACTATGTGACTCACTATCGTCCAATCATCGTCCGGCGCAACATCAGCGCATGATAAGTACAGCCATAAGGCAACATCAGAATGTTCCAATCAGAAAGAACCAAAACAGGACAGAGCCTAACCGTGTTGGGAATCCCGCATCCAACTATACCCTCTCAGGAATTATATCTCGACCTGAGGTAATCGCTTTTCTTCTTCCCCCGTGACTTATCCTTTAGACCAGATCCCGTGGTCTGGGGGTTGCTGATCACATGACTAATCATGTGACTCAGACTTACACAGTCCTAAACGAACGACATCGCCAGTGTTGTTGTCCACAATGAAATGATCTTCAGTACTCAACATTCGCGCGACCTCATATGTCTCATCTGCATCCATTTGCAGCGTATCTTCATCTTCTTCTTCAGTGAACCGCACTTCAGGGGGGTCTTCAGCCTTCACAGGCAATGCGAATCGTACTTTCATCGGCTTGGTGACACCACTGGCCATGACACGTGATCCGCACGTGACAACTATGTTGCAAAGCCTAGAAGGTCTCATAAAGGAAGATGTCCCCAACTCTGAGTTTTCTGCAAATTTCTGTCACATTAGGTGAGTAACTGATGAATAAAATATACTTTCTAACTCTTTTTAGGTGCTTTGCTCATATTGTAAACCTCACTTGCAAAGCCATGATTGAAAAATCAATGGAGAGGGGTGATGGGTATGATCCAGTTAAGAGGCTTAGAGAGGCAATTGCTCATGTGAGTCTACTTTTATTTTTTTTGATTCATAAGCTTATTTTTTAAAAGATTCGCTCCTCATCACTGAGGCGCAACCTCTTTTCCAGAATCTTGGTGGATCAGAAGAAGAAACCCTTGCAATTGATTCACGATGTAGAGACAAGGTGGTCATCAGTCTATTTGATGATTACTAGAGCCATTGAGTTGAGATCAGTATGTTTAAAATTTAATTCAATAATTTAAAGGTTAATTCTTGAGTCAGGGGATTGATGCATTTTTTGGGGAGTCTGACATGCATGGATTGACTCATGATGATTGGGAAGAGATTGAGATGATGGGGAGAGTTCTTGAGGTATGTGTATATTGTCTGCTTCTAATTTTGTATTGATTTCTCTATCAGCTCCCTCACCTGTTTCAACAAGCACTGTCTTATGAGAAGACACCAACTCTCTGCTACACAGTTCCTGCATTTGAGGGCTTCCTGTCTTCTCTGAGACAGTTGAAGACAGATGAGTATAGAGCTGAGTTCATTATTGATGCAGGAATTGAGAAGTTGGAGGAATACTATCAACATACTTTGGACAACCCAACATACTCACTTGCAGTTGGTGAGTAGTCTTCTGATGAAGCTGAATAGTTGCTTATGTAAATGAGAGCAGTTCTCAACCCTGTTTCAAAGCTTGAATGGTTCAATGAGAACCATTCAGCACACTTTGCAGCTCATGTTAAATCTCAGCTTCTTCAGGCAGTAAGCACTCTTAATTTTTAAGACTACTTCTCAACTAAAGCCCTGAGCAGCTTAGACCTTTGTATGCATCTCCAGAACCATCTGGTCAAGCCTTCACTCCCCCAGTTAGAGACTCTTCAGTTGCCCCTGCATCTGATATGAGGTCTACTTTGTCACGCCTTGGTCTGGGCAAGAAGTGTTCTGTGACACAGGCCACTTCATTGGAGGCTGAAGTTGAGAACTACCTAGCTGCCCCAGTTGCATTCCATGAAGATATCATTCAGTTTTGGCAGGTATGTGACAGTGTCTTATGAGTTGGGCATTAACAACAACTTAATGCTAGGAGCACAAGCAGCAGTGGCCAACACTGTACAAGCTAGCCATGGACTTGATGCCAGCTCAAGGGACCTCAGTCCCATGTGAGCGTGTTTTCTCTGCCAGCAAGGAGACAACCACTGCTAGGAGGAACCGCCTCAAGCCAAAGATTGTGGAGGCAACACAGATACTTAAGTTCCAGGCAAAGTATAAGAGGGGGATGAACTTTACTGCAGGGATTGCCATAGATGAAGAGTTAAATGACCTGGAAGAAAGGGAGGATGTCAGAGGTATTGATGATATAAGGGGTATTCTCAATAGCATGTGTGAAGAAGCTGAGTAGATGGAAATTGTTTTTGTTTGAAGTATATGTACAATGCCAGTGTTGCTATGACTTAACTCACATCTTTTGCTACCTTGAAGAGTGAAATAGTGAAAGCTCTCACCACCACCCTGCCACTCTCACCTCCACCCTGCCACTCTCACCTCCACCCTGCCACTCTCACCTCCACCCTGCCACTCTCACCTCCACCCTGCCACTCTCACCTCCACCCTGCCACTCTCACCACCACCCTGCCTTGCTCACTGCCACCCTGCCTTGCTCACTGCCACCCTGCCTTGCTCACTGCCACCCTCCCCCTCACTGCCACCCTCCCACCCTCACTGCCACCCTCCCACCCTCACTGCCACCCTCCCACCCTCACTGCCACCCTCCCACCCTCACTGCCACCCTCCCACCCTCACTGCCACCCTCCCACCCTCACTGCCACCCTCCACCCTCACTGCCACCCTCCCACCCTCACTGCCACCCTCCCACCCTCACTGCCACCCTCCCACCCTCACTGCCACCCTCCCACCCTCACTGCCACCCTCCCACCCTCACTGCCACCCTCCCACCCTCACTGCCACCCTCCCACCCTCACTGCCACCCTCCCACCCTCACTGCCACCCTCCCACCCTCACTGCCACCCTCCCACCCTCACTGCCACCCTCCCACCCTCACTGCCACCCTCCTTCCACCCTCACTGCCACCCTCCCACCCTCACTGCCACCCTCCCACCCTCACTGCCACCCTCCACCCTCACTGCCACCCTCCCACCCTCACTGCCACCCTCCCACCCTCACTGCCACCCTCCCACCCTCACCCTCACCCTCCCACTCTTACCACCACCCTTCCACTCTCACCACCACCATCCTCCCACACTCACTGCCATCCTGTCACCCTGCCACTGTTGCCCTGTCACCATCACTGTCACCCTTTCACCCTTGCCTTCATCCTCTCACCCTTGCCCTCACCCTCTCATTCTCACCTTCACTGATATTCTCACCCTCTCACACACCCTTACACCCTGTCCTTCTTACCATTGCTGTCACATCTTCACTGAGACTGTCATGCTTACCTGAGGGTGAAGCAGATGGAGGGGATGAAAAAGACAGAAAGGGTGAAGAAGGGGGTGAGAGGAAGGTGAGGAAAGGGGAAAGCAAACAAGGACAGAGTGAACAGTAGAAAAAGGATGAATAAGAGCAAGAGGGGGATGAGAACAAGGGAGAATGAGAATGAGGGGGTGAGGATGGGAAAAGGAGTGGGAAAAAAGACAAAGAGGATGAAGAAAGATGCAAGGGTGAAGAAGAAGGCAAGGGCGAAGAAGATGGGGACAGCAGGGGTAAAGAATACAGAGAGGGTGAACAAGAGTATGTGTGAGTATGAGAAAATGAGGGTGAACACGAGAGTGGAAGATGAAGATGAAGAGGATGAAGAAGACAAGGGTAAAGAATATGGAGAGGGTGAACAAGAGGGCAAGGATGAAGTTCATGGAAAGGTCAAAGAAGAAGGTGAGGGTAATAAATACAGAGGATAAAAAAGAGGAAATGTGTGAATGAGAATGAGAAGGAGAAGGAGAAGGAGAAGGAGAAGGAGAAGGAGAAGGAGAAGGAGAAGGAGAAGGAGAAGGAGAAGGAGAAGGAGAAGGATGAATAAGAGAGTACAAGAAGAAGACAAAGATGATGAAAAATAAGGCAAGGGTGAAATGGATGAAGGAAGTGAAGAAGATGGTGACTGTGAAGAAGAGAGGAAGGGCAAAGAGATGGTAAGGGTGAAGAAGTGGAGGGGAGAGTGAGCACAAGAAGGAGAGGGGGAATGAGGGTAAGGGGAGGGTGAACAAGGGAGATGATGAAAATGGTGAGGGTGAGAAGACAGGAATGGTGAGAAGAAGGAGGGTGAAGAAGAGGGTGAGGGTGAAGAAGAGGGTGAGGGTGAAGAAGAGGGTGAGGGTGAAGAAGAGGGTGAGGGTGAAGAAGAGGGTGAGGGTGAAGAAGAGGGTGAGGGTGAAGAAGAGGGTGAGGGTGAAGAAGAGGGTGAGGGTGAAGAAGAGGGTGAGGGTGAAGAAGAGGGTGAGGGTGAAGAGAGTGATGGAGAATAAGAGACTCCCCCACTCCCTCTCCAGTTTATCCTCCCTCTCCCCATCACCCCTCCCATCACTCACCTTCTACGCATCCACCTCTGTACTTGTCACCCTCCCACTCACTCACCCTCACTCACTCACCCTCACTCACCACCTCCCCCTCCCCCCCCCCCTCCCCCTTCACCCTCACCCTCTGTCTCCCCTCCCCACTCACTCTCACCCATTGTCTTCCCTCCCCCCTCATCCTCATCCTCACACACCATCTCCCCTTCACACACTGTCACACCATCTCCCCTCCACACACCGTCTCCCCTCCACACACCATCTCCCCCTCACACACTGTCTCACCCTCACCCTCCATCACCCCCTCCCCCCTCCCCCTCCCCCTCCTCACCCCCTCCCCCTCCCCCTCCTCACCCCCTCACCCTCACCCTCCTCACCCCCTCCCCCTCCCCCTCCTCACCCCCCCCTCCCCTCCTCACCCCCTCCCCTCACCCTCCTCACCCCTCCCCTCACCCTCCTCACCCCCTCCCCCTCACCCCCTCCCCCTCACCCTCCTCACCCCCTCACCCTCACCCCCTCACCCCCTCCCCCCTCACCAGGTTACCCTCACCCCCTGTCACCCCCTCCCCCCTCACCCTCACACTCTGTCTCCCCCTGACCCTCACACTCCATCTCCCCTACCCCCTCACACTCCATCTCCCCTACCCCCTCACACTCCATCTCCCCCTACCCCCTCACACTCCATCTCACCCTACCCCCTCACCCTCACACACTGTCTCCCCCTCCCCCCTCACCCTCACACACCATCACCCCCGGTCTCCCCCTACCCCCTCACCCTCACACACCGTCTCCCCCTCCCCCCTCCCCATCACCCCCATCTCCCCCTCCCCCCTCACCCTCACACACCATCACCCCCGGTCACCCCCTCTCCCCTCACCCTCACACACCATCACCCCCGGTCACCCCCTCTCCCCTCACCCTCACACACCATCTCCCCCTCCCCCCTCACCCTCACACACCATCTCCCCCTCCCCCCTCACCCTCACACACCATCTCCCCCTCCCCCCTCACCCTCACACACCATCTCCCCCTCCCCCCTCACCCTCACACACCGTCTCCCCCTCCCCCCTCACCCTCACACACCATCACCCCCAGTCACCCCCTCTCCCCTCACCCTCACACACCATCTCCCCCTCCCCCCTCACCCTCACACACCGTCTCCCCCTCCCCCCTCACCCTCACACACTGTCTCCCCCTCCCCCCTCCCTCTCACCCCCCATCTCCCCCTCCCTCTCCATCATCCCCTCTTTATGCACACACACACACATTTTTATTGATTAGTCACGACTACAATGTTCATTATTTCTTCCCCGCCCTGCCCCACACCACTGCACCCCGCCTCGCCCCATCCCACTCCGAGTCATCTGACACTCGGCTCTAGCTGGCTAAGCTGAGCTCGAGCCACTTTATTTGGGAGTGGCTCGGCTTGGCTCATCCTGTTTTGGTTGAGCCATGCTTAGCCCAGCCAAGCCAAGTCTAGCCCAGCCGTGGCAACACTAGTTCTTGGGACAATTTCGCACCATGTGTCCCTGTTGGCGACAATGGAAACAACGGCCTTCTTTTCTATACTGGTCGCGTTCAGCATCAGTGAGTCATTTAAAGGGGATAGTGGTATCAGTGGCATCAACATCCATGGGAACAACATTGTTATTGCTGTTAGGGCGTTGGGTGAAAGTGGTGCACTGGGTTCTATTAAACTGTCCCTGTGGTTGACCGATGAGGTTGTTATTGAAAAGTTCACAGACTCTTCTGACTTCTTTGCCAGCGCTGTCTGCCACTCATTCATGGTGTTTGGGGTGGTGTCACGGTCCACAACCCGTCGATGGATATTAGGGCATAAGCCTGCCCTATATCTGGCAATAGTGCCCAAGGCATCAAGGTCCCATCCCGCCATTGTAGCTAGGCGGTTGAAGGTGGCATTGTAGGTGTCAATGTCCATGCCAGTCATGGTTAGTTTAAAGAGTTGGTCTGTAGCATTTTGCTTTCAAGCTGTGTCCCCCCACACACCCTTGAAATCAGTTTCAAAGGTGGTCCATAATGTAGTGTCTGTTTTGTCTCTGTACGCTGTAGCTCCAGGGGTAGTAATCCTGACAAGGTTTTCTGCTGTCATGTTAACCCAATCATCAACAAGGGGTCCTTTGATGTAAGTCAATGCTGTGACGACTTTTGTAAAAGGGAGGTTGATGGAGGGGTGGTCGGCATTCAATAGACAGTACAGCTTGTATTCATTGAGGAACTTGTCAGATGTACTTCTATCTCCAGTGAATATTCCCAGAGGAACACCCTGAAGGTTAGAAGGAGTGCAGGTGGTAGTAGTAGTCATTGTGGACGTTGTGGGTGGAACAGTGGGTGGAACAGTGGGTACCATGGGAGGATGAGTACCTTTGAGGGTGACAGTGGTTTGTATCTGGGTAGCTGCTGTGGAGATAGCAGTATCTAAGAGACCGCTGCTGGTGCGAGGTGGTTGGTATTCCAGGTGGTTAGGATCAGTGACTTTCCAATAACCTAAGCCACAGGCGTTGACTTGGGCAATACGAAGGCCTGAATGTGTGAAGAATTCTTGTTTGTTGTACTGAAGAGCAAACCAAGTGTCAAAGTGTCTGTCATTTATGAATTCAACAGGTACTCTTGTGTCACTTCTGTCTTGTTGTCTCTCAAAGATGTAGTACCCGGCTTTGGCATTCTGTGGTTTATACCGAAAAGCGGTGTCTTTGACGTGTGCAGGGAGGTCGTCAACCAATCGCCTCTCAATGGGTGTTAGGGTGTCAGTGACAGGGAAGGTAACTTTGATAGCCACCACAATGATTCAGTGGTATGGGGATCAAGGAGTACAAGGTTCAGTGAGTAGAGGAGCTTGTCTTATGTTACGTCCTTGCGGGGACATAGGTTGCTCGACATGAGCCTAGACAGTGGTGTAGTGACTAGTCAAAGGGTTCAGAGATTCAGAGATACAAGTGGACACGCATGATGGCGGTCAAAGGTTCCTGTGGGTTCAAGGTGATTCAGTGGTTCAATGACTCGATGGTTTGATGAGGCTTTGCAGCCAAACAATGGAAGAGCAGAGTGGAACAATAGGATTCACAAGATAAAGATGAAGACAAAGCTGGGGTACAAGAGGATACAAGCTACGTCTTATATACCCTATAGTACAGATAGATGAGTCATGGTGTATGAGTTGCATATGAGTCATTGTAATAGTACAGCCTCCAGGGCATAGTACGGGGATCCTAGGAAGGAGTCATCATATAGTAAGCATGAGTTGGCAGTAATGAGTCAGAACAAAGGACAACTTGAACATGGAACAAGGGAAGGATAGAAAGGGAAAGAGGGTGAGTTGTCAAGGCTGAGTAAGAGAAGGAAGAAGAAGAAGAAAAGTAAGCGTCCAGATGTGCTGTGTGATCATGACAGCGATCCTTGAACAACCTGATGCCCTAAACAGGTGGCACCCCATTGCATATCATTCCAAGTCACTGCAACCAGTGGAGCATAATTACAAGATCCATGATAAAGAACTCCTTGCCATCATCAGGGCCTTGGAAAATTTCCAGCACTACCTTGAAGGACACAAGGATAACCTTGAAATCTGGTCCAACCATGGCAATTTAGTTTATTTTGCCACCAAGCAGAAGCTCACATGCTGTCAAGTGCATTGGGCTTTATTCCTGTTGCATTTCAAATTCACCATCATTCACAAACCAGGCATATGAAATAAATCTGATGTGCTGTCCAGGCGTCCAGACCTTAAAGAGGGGATAGCAACTGAAGATGAGTTGCATGTCCTCCTGGACACCAAGTTTTTCACAATTTGTGCAGTTTGCCCAAAAGCAGTCACAGTGTTAGGAGATACAACCCTATGTCAAAGAATCAAGTCATGCCAGGAATATGACAAAGACATCAGCATTGCCATAGAAGCTATATTGAAGAACAGCCCAAGATCCATTGTTAAGGGCCTAGAAGAATGGAATTTAGAAGACAGAATCATCCTGTTCAGAAGACAAGTCTATGTCCCAAAAGATGATGCACTTTGAAGAGATATTGTCAAAAGATATCATGACCATGTAGCCACAGAACATCCAGGAAGATGGAAGACCTATGAAATAGTATCAAGAGAATTCTGGTGGCCAGGAATATCCACCTTTGTCAAGAGCTATGTGGATGGATGTGCCACATGTCAAGCAACCAAAATCAAACCAAGAACTCAAGTACCACTGTACCAAACCAAGTACCCACAGACATATGGGGAGTTATCACCATGGATTTCATCACAGACCTTTCTACCTCCCAAGGATACGACTCCTTTTTTGTGGTGGTAGACCACCTCAGTAAAGCCACCATCATTACCCCTTGTAATAAAACCATCACAGCTGAAGAAACATCCAAGTTGTACATGAAGAATGTCTGGAGATGAACCAGACTACCATGCCAAGTAATCTCTGATAGAGGCCCCCAATTCGCCTCTAAAGTCATGCAAGAAGTCTGGGAAAGATTGGGAGTCAAGTCCACCATGTCCATGGCCTTCCACCCTCAAACAGATGGTGAAACAGAAAGAGTCAACCAAGAATTGGAGCAGTACCTCCATGTCTTTTGTAACTTCCAGCAAGACAACTAGGTAGAACTAATACCCTTCATGGAGTTCACGCACAACACCCGCCAACACAGTGCCACAGGAAGATCCCCCTTTGAAGTCTGGTATGGATTCAAACCAGAGTTCATTCCCCCAGTAAACTTTGCTACCAAAATTCCCACAGTAGAAGAACACCTTTGTACCCTAGTGTTACGTGTGAGCAGCACGTGAGCCTGACTTAGGCAACGTAATGTGAACGCGGTGACTTAGCAACGATCCTACTCAAGCACAAAGGCTGAGTAACGTCTCAACGCGCGTAGGCGGAGTTTGATACTTGTCGACTTGCTCTTTGATACGCGGCCCCGAAGGACGAGGGTTGTTCTTCGATACGCGGCCCCGAAGGACGAGGGATAGAGAGTGGAAACCGGCTTTGGATAACAAGTTGAGAAGTGTACAAGAAATCCAAGCTATCGACTACAACAGTCGATAGCTTCCTTATAAACTATTCGCGCGATCCGCCTTCGTCAGCGAGATCGCCACTACTACTAATCTGTTGGTAATCGTCCACGGTTATACAGTCATCATACTACGAGTCATCAGTCATCGTATTGTGATCCGTCAGTCAGCCGTCAGTCATCGTATCGTACAGTAAGCGAGTTATCATCCGTCAGCGAACCATCAGTCATCAGATAAGAGCCCCCTAGTATCACGTCCCATCGCTTATGGGTTAGGTCAGATACCTACTATGACCCGGGACGTAACATCACCCCCTTCACAAGGGTGAGCGCCCTCGCTCCACTACCCAATTCGGTACCGTAGTTAGTCCGACATCGGTCTCGTGTTCATCTCGTACCCTGAGGATGGCGTGGGCTCTTCCCAGCCACTTGGCCGAGTGGCGCGCGCGGTCGACATGGACGAAAATATCGTCCTCAAGCCGCTTGATCACTGCCTCGAGCTCCTTGATGACTTCCTGGGACGTGCGGTAGCGCCTTACCTCGGCTGCCAGGGAAATATCCCCTAGCCGAGCGAGGGCTTCGTCAACCTGGCGCCGTCCCGGAAGTCAGCTCCTAAGTACTGCAGATCCTCACGAGAGTACTCAGCGGCGGGCCCCATATCACAACATGGCTCTGCGTGGATCTCCCCTCGGTAGGTGGGCGAATGGTGCCCCATAGTGCCAAAGACTTCGGGGTTGTCGCACATCCGTACTCGTACGTACCGAGCGGGGATGCGACGTCCCTCGTGCTCGATCACCATCGGCACCCAATTCATCCCATTGTTGAGGACGAATCCGCCGGGAGTAGGCGATAGGGTACGGTGAGAGCGCCTCGGCGCATTCGCTCGGCGCGTATTGATGGGTGAGGCGTCGCGTGCCTCGGCATAGGTGGGGAGTCCTCGCATGGCGTATCCTTCCGCCGCAGTCGGGCTGTAGATGATAGCAACCGGAGGTGCTCCTCCTTCGTCATCCACGGTTTCGTTGGTAACGTCAGTGATGTCGACGTCTTCTTCTTCTTCGGTGTTGGTGACTCGAGGGGGGATGCGCATGGGTGCGCAATGGCAATAGTCTTGGGGGTTATCGCACCTGGTGCAGATAATGTTTGCGTCGTGGTATGATCCGTCGGAGGAGTCGTCGCTGTATTGATCGACGGCGGTAGTGGAGGTGAAGGCGGTGGAGGGCTGGACGATACTTGCCGCATCAACCTCTGTATCCTCGTCCTCCTCTCCTGTGGCGTCATCCTCGTTACTTGGTCCAGCCGCCAAGAGGTCATGACCTCCTTCAGCAGGCCGTAGTCCCTCCTCATCTTCCTCCACTCTTCCGCTTGCGGGTGTGGGAAATCGCCTGCGAGCCTCGGCCAGGTCTCGCTCGTCTTGTTCTTGTTCTGCTGCTGCCCTGACGTGCTCGACTGCTGAGCAGAGGGGGTCGTCCACATTGTTGTTGTCGTCGTAGGTGGTGAGGGTGTTGATGTAGGGGATCTCGTCAATGGTGACAATGGTGAGTGGGACATAGGACATGTTAAGAGAGGTGTTGGAAGGTTCGTCCTTTGTCGAGACTGCTTTTATGTGAGTCTCGGCGGTTGGATTGGCTTGTTTGTACTTCCTTATCTCCTCGTCCGCATGTACATCGTCCCATGGGACCCATTGGTTATCGGAGTCAGCGTACCCTTTCCACTTGATTAGGTATTGCAGCTTGTGCCCTCGCCCCCTTCTCCTGGAGTCTAGTACTCTTTCGACCTCGTATTCTTCCACGTTATCGATCAATTCTGGTGGTGGTCTTTGGTAATTGGTGCCATGAGTCACCGTCTCTTTGTAAGGTGTGAGAAGATCTGTGTGAAACACATTGTGGATGCTCCACTGCGTGGGAAGTTCTATCCGATAATTGACAGGCGACATCACCTGAGTGATGGCGAATGGGCCATGTCGTCTGGGCACAAGCTTTGTGGTTGGTTGGTTGGTGCGTAGATGACGTCCCTCGAGCCAGACCTTATCTCCTACCTGGTACCTTGGTGTGTCACGATTTTTGATCCATGACTGTTGCGCCTTCTTCATTTGTCCCTGCGCTTGTTGTCTTATCTCTTTTAATTGTTTCAGTCTTGTCTCGACTCGTGGTATTGGTGATAGCTGATCTGTCCAGTCAGCGCGCGGGTGATATCCCATTAGTAATTTGAATGGTGATTCGCGTGTGGACTCATTGGTCCAGTTGTTGTGCGCGAATTCTGCCAGCGCTAGGTACTCCGCCCAATTGTCCTGCCTCTCGTTGACCCAGAATCGGAGATATTGTTCCAGCCACTGGTTATTCCGTTCTGATTGTCCGTCGGTGCGGGGATGGTAGGCCGTTGATATGTTCTGTTGAATCCCCAGGATTCGGCACAGTTCTCTCGTGAACTTGGATGCGAACCGGGGATCGCGGTCGCTGATGATTTTCGATGGTAGTCCGAATCGCGCCACCACATATTTGGCGTATAGGACTGCTGTCTCTTCTCCTGATATTTCCTCAACACATGGTATGAATATGGACGCCTTGGAACAATCATGATCAGTGATGGTTAGGATAGAGTCGTATCCCCTCGACTTGGGGAGCTTCGTGATGAAGTCTAGTGCCACGACTTCGAACGGCATCGCCTCTGGTTTTGGGAACAGTGGTTGTAGCGGTGCTTTCGTTTTTTGCGTATTGCTTTTGCATCGTTGACAATCGGCGCACCCTTTCACATAGTCCGCGATGTCGTTTTTCATTGTCGGCCACCAGTATTGTCGCTCTACCAACTGCGTCGTTCGATTTATTCCTGGGTGTCCGTAAATTGGGGGATCGTGATGGGTGCGAATTACTTCTCTGATCTTGTCTGGTCCCCCCGTGACGACCAATCTCTGTCCCTGATACCACCACAATCCATCGGCTTTGATTAGTTTGTGTGGGTCCACCCATTTGCGTATCCTTTGCTCGTCCTGTGGTCTTGTGGTTTTGATGGTTCGTACGAATAGTTCGCTTGGTAATACCGTGACGTCTTCGTTGTCTTTTTCCCCTTGGTCATAGTCGGGGCGTCTTGACAGGGCATCCGCTCTTCCATTGGCGGTTCCCTTGACGTGGTGTATTTCGAAGTTGTACTCGGCCAGTTCCAAGACTTCCCTTGCTATTCTCCGACTGATTTTCTGGGGATCTCGCCAGTATCGGAGGTTTAGATGGTCCGAAAATATGCGTACTTTATGTGGCGATCCTGCGAGTAGGTGCCTCCAGTTTCGTAGCGCCTTTACTATGGCTAGTAGTTCGAGGTTATAGATGTCGTAGTTGCGCTCTGCTGCGTTGAGCGTTGCTGAATAGTATCCCACCGGGTGTCGTTTTCCATCTTGTTTCTTCTGTAGTAGTACCGCTCCTACTGCGAATCCCGATGCATCGACTTCCAGGTCGAATTGTTGGTTTTGGTCCGCATGTGCGAGGATAGGTTCGTTAGTGACTCTTCGTTTAAGCGTGTCAAACGCTATTTGTTGTCGTTGTTCCCATTCCCATGGTTCGTCTTTGCGTGTTAGCTCGTTCAACGGTTTGGCAATGGCAGCGAACCCTTTGATAAATTGCCGGTAGAAATTGCAGAAACCAAGGAAAGATCGTACGTCCTTTACCGATGATGGGGATGGCCAGTCGCGAACGCCCGAAATTTTGACGGGGTCCATACGTGTTACCCCCTCTTCAAGGATTACCCCCAGGTAATCAATGCTAGACGCGCTGAAAGTACATTTTTCTGGTTTAAAGAAGAGGTCGTGCTTTTGAGCGACGGCAAGAACGTCGCAGACTGCCTCTTGGTGTCTCGTTGGAGCGTGTGGCTGTCGTTTTGTAGCAACGGCGATATCGTCCATGTAGACTCATATTATCGTTCCTAATGCTTCGTGTTTTGCTATGATGGGGCGGTAGATCTCGTTCATGAAACTTTGGAATGTAGCGGGTGAGTTACACAGTCCAAAGTACATAACGGTTGGTTCAAAAAGTCCGCGGCGTGTTTTGAACGCTGCTTTGTGTTCGTCGCCTTCTTTGATTCGTATGTTATTGTAGCCTTGTCGAACGTCTAATTTGCTGAAGATTTGCGCTCCTCCGAGATCTTTGATTAGATCATTGATGAGGGGTAACGGATATTGATTCCGTATTGTCCAGTCGTTGATTTTTCGGTAGTCCTGCACTGGTCGTAGCTTTCCGTCCTTCTTTTTGATAAAAAAGAATGACGATGCGTACGGGGATTTTGAGGGACGAATGTATCCCTTTTCCACCTGTTCGTCAATGAACTCGTCCAATGCCGCATCTTCGACTCTTGTCATCGGGTAGACTTTGCAGTCAATGGCTTCTGGTACTCCCTTTTTGAATTCGATTGCGTGGTCGCAACTCCTCTTCGGTGGGAATCTTTTTGCTTCTTCTTCTCCAAATACCCTTGCGTATCGTTGGTATTCTTTTGGGATGTCGACCGCTTTCGTGTATTGTTTGGCGTCGATCGCGAGTTCAACCGCCGATCTTCGTCCATACACTTGCTCGTTTAATTGGGTCGTTATTTGTGTTTTGTCTTCTTCGGTGAACATGCGTGATACTCGCACGTCATTGTCTTCCTCCTGGAGCAGTCTTGCCAGCACTGCTCTTCTGTCGTTCGGGTTGACCGATCGTAATACTATGGGGAGTTGTTTTTCGTCAATAGTAGCATGACGCCAGCTAAACCTTGGCTCGTAGTTCGCAAGCCATGGGTATCCCAATAGTAGGTCTTCTTTTCCTATGTCCGTGATGAGGAATCGCATTTCCTTTTTTGCTCCTCCTGTTTCCACATTGAGCGTGAGGTAGTGTGTGATCTGCCCTGCTTTATTAGTGGTATCGTCGATGTTGTAGATATTTTTTGGCTTATCTAATGCCCGTTGTCCCAATCCCATCCTTTTGACGAATTGTGGATGGATAAAGTTGTCGGTGGCTCCAGAGTCCACCAACGCTTTGATGTCGGCCTTATTGTAACTTGCGCGAATTGACACTGGTACTCGCATAGAACGGTAGCGCATAATATACACAGAGTTACAATTTATTGCCCTTACCCAGGCCGCCGGGTTCAGGCGCTTCCAAAATCCTGTCCCATCAATTGTTGTAGGACTAGGTCTTTGACCTCCTCGTCGTCTCCTGCTACTCCTCGTAGCCATTCCGCCGCTTTCTCCTCCTTCGTTTGTGAGGCTTCTGTAGTTGCCTCCGTGGTACGTGCTTGGGTGTCGCGACGTTTACGAGGTTGTCTGCAATCGCGACTGATGTGCCCCATCTTCTGGCAGTTGTAACACTGCGTTTGACTATGGTCTCGTCTGAATTGTCTTTGAATGAATCCCCCTCGTGGTGGGAACGGTGGTCTGTTGTTCCTAGGGTGATTGGCTATAATTTCTTCGGCCCCTGCTAGCCGTCCTCGTACGCGATCTGCTGATGTGTCCATTCTATCGTCATTGAGTGGGGCGAGCAACTTAGCTAGTGCCCCTCCTGTCGTACGTCCTGGTTTGAATGCGTCAAGGTTTCCCCTGACTGTTTGCATATGAATCCATTTCTGCTGCCTTTTCAGGGCGGATTCCCTCCATTCTTCATAGTTTCGAGGGTCGTCGTGCTGGTACATGGTTTCATACAGCGCTCTTGGTAGCCCCTTTGTGAAGTATTTGAGCGTTTGCTCGGCGTTGATATTGTACCCTGCGTGTCGAACTAGTTGTTCGAACTGGGCGATGTAGTCGTCATTTTTCCATCTTTCATGTGTATGCCAGCGTCGAGCTGGGCTTGGGCTCGTTCCTTGCTGAGAACGTCGCCGAACTGCCTTTGGAATGCGTGGAGGAGATTCTCCCATAACCTGTTGTCGAACTGGTCTGTTCCAGTGGCGACTTCGTTGACGAGCCATCGGCTTGCGGACATTACCCACTGGTTAACCGCGTTTCCTTGTATGTATGTGAGGAACAACATAGCTTTCTGGTACTTGTTCCTCATGGCTGAATGGTTGGCGTTAACGCCCGTGTAGACCTCCCATTGAAGGATGAACGCCTCTGCTTGTGATCTTGCTCCTGTGAATGTAGGTGGCGGATTACCAATGAATTTGTCGTTGCCGTTCTGGTTAGCTATTGCTGGTCCCGCTGGAGGTGGTCCTGCCGGAGGTGGTCCTCCGGAGGTGGTCCTCCTCCTCCTCCTCCTCCTTGTGGCCATCCGCCGTTGGGTGGTCCTCCTCCGCCGCTTGGTGGTCTTCTAGCGGGTGGAAATGGCCTGTTTGCAGGCGAGGGTACTCGGTTCCGATTGAGCCTAAACTCGTAGAACATATCGTGTTCTGGAATACTTGGTGCGTCGGGCACATCCGGCCCCATTGCTCGATTGGCAGCTTGTACGTCTTCCGGCTGTAACTGCTGTACGTGACCTGTTTGCTCGTTAATGACGAGCCGCGGTGGTGATACTTCTGTCTGGGTAGTCATATAGCTGTATGGTATTCCTCGAATTGGTTCGGGAATATGTAACTCAGCTGTTTGTGCGACGAGCGCGTCAATTTCTGGTGACTGTGCTATGATGTCTTCTGGTTCTGCTCCACTTTGTGGGGTTGGTGATCGTGCGCTGGTGTGACTTGACGGGGCTGGGGTGGTCGTTCGTATTTGGTATACGGCCCTCGGTGGTTCTGTGTCGAGGTTTATTTCCTCCTCTTGGCCGTCTATGGCTCCTTGTTGGTCAATTGGTCTTGCGTCTACCAATGGAATGTTGATATTGAGGTCGTCGGCGGCTGGTCATGTTGCTTCAAAGTAGCTGTTTGTGTTGCTCCACCTGAGTTCGACCCAGCAACAGCGTTCCCTATTGAACACTACTGGGTGGAAGCGCTGTGATGTAGCTGCTTCTGCGTAATATCCGGTGTTGTTTTCTTCGGTCCTTCTGGTGTCTGGTACGTGTCGCCACCTTACTCGTCCTACAAGGTATCGAGTAGGTGCGTCTCGTTCTCTTGAGTCGATGCAATAGGGCACAAAGTCCCAGCTGTCTTTGGTATTGAGAGTTGCCACGGCGTTTGGTTTTTTGAAGAGCTTGGATTTAATGTTACGTGCGAGCAGCACGTGAGCCTGACTTAGGCAACGTAATGTGAACGCGGTGACTTAGCAACGATCCTACTCAAGCACAAAGGCTGAGTAACGTCTCAACGCGCGTAGGCGGAGTTTGATACTTGTCGACTTGCTCTTTGATACGCGGCCCCGAAGGACGAGGGTTGTTCTTCGATACGTGGCCCCGAAGGACGAGGGATAGAGAGTGGAAACCGGCTTTGGATAACAAGTTGAGAAGTGTACAAGAAATCCAAGCTATCGACTACAACAGTCGATAGCTTCCTTATAAACTATTGCGCGATCCGCCTTCGTCAGCGAGATCGCCACTACTACTAATCTGTTGGTAATCGTCCACGGTTATACAGTCATCATACTACGAGTCATCAGTCATCGTATGTGATCCGTCAGTCAGCCGTCAGTCATCGTATCGTACAGTAAGCGAGTTATCATCCGTCAGCGAACCATCAGTCATCAGATAAGAGCCCCCTAGTATCACGTCCCATCGCTTATGGGTTAGGTCAGATACCTACTATGACCCGGGACGTAACACCTAGACCAAGTATGATCTGAAGTCACAGCAGCACTGAAAGTAGCTGCAGAAGTCATGAAGAGATCCAGAGCACCCATTGCTTCCCAGGTGTTCAAACCGGGAGATCTAGTCTGGTTAGAAGGAACCAATGTTCACACCACACACCCTAAAGCTAAGTTAGCCCCCAGACACCATGGCCTGTTAAAAGTACTATCCACATGGGGAGTTAATTGTAAACTCCAACTACCCAAGTCATGGCAAATCCACCCAGTCTTCCACAGTTCCCTGATATCACCATACAAAGAAACCCCTGTGCATGGACCTAACTTCACCAGACCTCCTCCACATATAGTTCAGGGAGAAGAGGAACATATGAAGTTGAAGCAGTACTCCAGTCCAAAGTATCTCCCAACAAGAAAGGGATCTTGTACCTCATCAAGTGGGAGGGCTACCCTAGTTTCAAAAACTCATGGCTCCCTGCATCACAAATGAAGCATGCATCACTCCTAGTTCAACAGTTTAACACCAGGAATCCCTCTGTGCCTCAACCAAGTGACCTTAGAGTGCTGATGGCACAGCATGGTCCTAAAGAGGGGATACTGTCACAAACCTATACCCCAGCCCATGACAAACCCATGAAACTCAGAAGTGTGCAAGGGAACGTGCACACAAACCCAGGAATATGAAGTATTGGTCTAGTGGAACTAACCAAGATGACATGCATGAAAGGATTGGATAATCCTCACCTTCCTATTCAAGAAAGGACTGGTCCAGAACTGGGACTTACCAAGTGAAAGGTCAGATGACCTCACATGACTTGTTTATTGATAAACAAAGTCCATTGATCAGTAAACGAAGATTGTTGATCAATCACCTGATGAATGGAGCTTATAAGGGATTAATGCCATTGGACAATATACTTAGAATCCTTCCAGGACATTCCATGCTATCTTTAGAATCCTTCTAGAGTATTCCATGAGCCAACCTGTGGATCAGAGTTGGGCCTCCCCTACAGTATGCACAGACCATGTATTTGGGTATATAAGCTGGAGCAATGTAACAGACTGTCCCTCAGACTGTCCACTTGTGACATCCCCACTTGTACCATTCTCTGTTCACTGTGCAGCTTCCCACTATTGGGTTGTTCCATATTCTTGTCTTGCTACTTGTGGTCCATTGTTCCCTGTCCTTGTTTTACTCCCTTGTTGGTTTGACGTCAGCCAATCTGCTCCTTGTGATCCTAGGCCTCACTGTTGCATATAAACAGTGAGCACTCATCACATTGTCCTTGTCCAGATTCATATGATACTCTAGCCCAGATTCATCCCCCCAGTCCATAGGCACAGTCTCCTGGACAGGAGATGAAGGATCTATAATAGTGGTGTCAGAAAAACATTTAAATTAAATCATCTACAAATATATCACTCACAATCATTGTCAACCAACACAGCATCATTATCTGCTTGTTCTACCTCCAAAGATTGAGGTGAATCAATCAGGGCATCAGCTAGATCTAAGCAGATCAGTAAGGGTTCAAAATTATAAGAAATTAGGTGCTCACCAGCCTCACCATCTGGATAAGATGATCCAGATTGCTCCAGATGAGTTCCCTCAGCCAGTCTATTAAGAAGCTCTGTCATCTGATAGTGACAGTCCTGCACAAAGCCCAAGATATCTTGATTAGCCCCAGAGGCCACAAGCTGATCTAGATGATCTTGATTCTGTCTGAAATGAACATTTAGTGTCCTCCTGGTAACATCCCTCCTAGATTTGCACTTGAAGCATGAGCAAAAGTACTTTTGAGCCATTGGTGTTGTAGCCAGATGTGTGCATCAGTGAGTTGTAGAGCAAGGGCTGCACTGATGGCCCAGAGATAACAAGTTTTGCATTTGTGCAGCTCCAGGCCACCAAGCTGGTGCCACATCACTAAGCATCGCTAATGGATATGTGCCGACTTGTTTTTTTTGGTTCATTTGTGCCCTTCCTTTTCTCTCTCATCCTCTCACCATGCTTTCCCCACCCCCTTGGTTTCTTCTCTTTCATCATCTCTTTTCCACCCGATCTCCTCTTCTCTGTTTTCCCTCTTTCTTGATGTCTAACTCTGCAAATATCCCTGGTGATGATGAACATGAGGACTTACTGGAGGATGACAACAACAACATGGAAGTCTCTCAACTCTCTAGACAACATCCCTCCTGCCCCTCCACCATGGATCCTTCATCTAGCAACTGGTCTCTTGCCTCCCCTCCCTCTATTTCTCAGCCATCAGGTCTCCCTGCCCTGGTCATCATGGGACTCACTCACAATGAACTTCACCTGAATTTGAAGTTCATGAGATACATGAACATGGTCAACATCCTTCTCAATATGCAGGATAAACCTGCTGTTAATTGTAAGTTTTGCATCTCTCATTTTTTTCCACTGCTCACTCTCTTTTAGCCTCACCAGTCCTTAGCATTGCTAGTTCATCTGTGTGCCCTTCCAATTCAGCATCTCAAGCTTCTTCTCATGGTGTCAAGCTGTCTTTTCCCCTCCCCTCCCCTCGTCCCTCCATCCACCAATCTTACTATCCACTAACCATCCTTTGACTCTTCAAGGACTGCAAGACTGACCTCTCCATGCATCTTTCTGCTAGCAACACATCCTGACCCCCCATGCAGCACTTTATCCAGCACAAGGATGGGCAGCTCATCACTCTTGAGGAGTGGAAGAGTATCTGATAATCCACAGTTCTCATTGCTCACACTTGCTTAGGTGTTCTCAGTACTGGTCACCTTCCCCTCTCAGCCACTGGCATGCCTTGGAAGAAGGTATTCTACAGATGCCACTTCCTGAAGAAGTGGCTGCAGGCCATGAGGGAGCTTGAGTTACTTGCCCCTCTCCTGTCTCTATGTGGCAGCACTTGGAAGGCCAAAAATGTTCTTGGTTCGGTCTTGCAAGACAAGCCCACACACCTTTCTTCTTCCCAAGCACAACCCTCACGTGCCTCAACTCCTTCAGTTCCCTCATCTCATCCCCATGCATCCTCTCATGCCCTGACTCCATCTCTCCACTCATCTCAATCCTGTGCACATTCTTGTGCCTCAAGTGCTGGTGTCCCCCCCTTCCAGTGCCACCAGCAATGTTTCTTCTACCCACGTGACACAAACTTCGCCACATTGTGCCACTTTGAAGTCAGCAGTTCAAGCACAACCAGTTTCAGGACCAGCACAGTCTGCACGGGTGAGCAAGAGTGTGCCCCCTAAGGCCAAGCACAGGTGTGAACCGAGCCCTCCACAAAACGACAAAGGTCAAAGGGTAGCAAAGGTAAGTAATGTTTCATTTTTATTTTGGGTAGTAGATGACACTCATTAGAACCTGTGGAGCCATCCTTGTTCCCTCACCCAGTATTCCTCTCCCTGGTGCAAGAGGGCAAGGCCTTGGTGAGTTCACCTCATCATTACTTCAATATTCACTAACATTTTCCCTCCCAACCTCGATCTCATTTGCCTTGTTCCATCTGTGGCCTCTGCTGAACACTCCCATCCCAAGACACCTTGCACAAAGTCCTCACGCAAGGCTGCATCAATGTGTTGGGCCAAGGCTGACTCTCACATTGCACTGACTGACAATGACATGGGCCCAAGACCATCTTCCAATGTTGAAATGTAATAAGTACATATGTATCTTATCTATAGCAGTTACAACATTATAGTAGTATTGTACATATGATTACCATATTAGGGTACTCTGTTATGCACAAAGTGGGCGCAAACTCCAGAATGGAGGGCACAACTCTTATCAGCATCACCATGTGGTGATACTGAAGAGTTCTGGGGTGTTTCACATTAGGTGTCACTGAAAACATGATATTGTGAACACCTTACTCATCACTTATCGCGTAATGGACATGGTGGGACCATAGAGACTGGTTTTCCTATATATGAGGGGAGTAGAGCCCCTGTAAGAATACAAGTTGTTCACTCTACGCACACTTGAGCTATACACTCTACAAACCTCTCTACCAGTCTCAACACCTTTACAAGGTGAGACTCTGTAACACTGTTTGCTGTGCTGGTTGCTGTGCAACACCGAGACATCGTGATCTGAGGTGGATAAGGGTGGAACTTCAGATCCAGAGGTATGTCTGGCTCTTGGTTGATTATCATCTTATACTAACACTTATTTAGGGTTCTGATGATGATGTCTTGCAAATTGACAAGCTCACACATGATGAGCTTCTTGAATGGGTTGAGGAACATGACATTGAGTCACAGGGCAAGCAGGCAAGTAAGCGAACGGCAACTTGACCTCTTACCACCATCATCTACTTTTACAAAGTTGCCTTTCTCAACAACCAGCTTCTAAACTCTTCCTCTTGTCATGCATTCTAATGATCAGGAACCTCCTCTGGGAGGGCCTGTACATCTTTATCCACCTGACGTTGGGCTCTTGCAGCTGGTTGAAGGAAATGGGGGGGGTGAGGCAGTGGTGGCTGCCTTTTCCAATGACCCCCCCACTCAGTCTTCTGTCCTGTACACTCAGGAGACTGTGAACACTGAACAACCACTCAGTTGAGGGCCTGACCTTAGTGTTGCCACGGCTCAGCTCAAATTGGCTGAGCCAGCCGAGCCAAGCCGTTTTGAGCGGAGCCAAGCTGACAAATTGGCTCATGACCAAATTCAGCTTGGCTATGGCTCACGAGCTGGATGAGCCGGGCTAAGCCATGGCTTGATTTGGTCACCCCTGGTCCACTGAGCTGACTGGCAACGCGCGGTGGCTGAGCAGTACCCCCTGCTCAGCTTGGTGACGGCTCGTGACACGTGACTTGAGTTTGACTGGCTGAGCCAGGAACAAGCTGCCTGAAAACAGAAAACCCTCAACGTTCAAGCTTGGGCTTCAAGCCCAAATGTTCAAGATCTCAGCATTGTCAACCCTCGCCCCTTGCCCTCTTGCCCCTTGCCCTCTCGCCCCTTGCCCTCTTGCGCCCCTCACCTACCATTCGATTACCACTGCCGTCGACGCATCGCTGTGATCATGCCAGCACGCCTTCTGTCAGCATGCAGGACCCACACTTTTGTGCGCTACCTACGCATCAACGGTTCGCTGTCTGCACGCCTCTGTGATGTCTGGCCTGGTCTCGCGGGCGTTGCACTCTACCGCCGTCTTGCTGCCATCACATCCACCTCGCCGACTCCAGCTCGCTCCCAAGGGGCGTGGGAGAGGGGGAGGATGGGCCCCACTTGGGCCCATCCTCTCCCTCTCCCTTGCTGCCACCCTCACTCCTGGCCCCCTACTTGGACCACCCCCACCACCCTCACCACCTCCCCTCACCGTCTCTCCAGCTCACTCCCGAGTGGCATGGGAGAGGGGGAGGATGGGCCCTGCTTGGGCCCATCCTCTCCCTCTCCCTCTCCCTCGCCGCCTCTCTCCTGGCCCCCCACTTGGTCCACCCCCACCACCCTCAACACCTCACCTCACCATCACCAGCTCACTCCCGAGTGGTGTGGGAGAGGGGGAGGATGGGCCCCACTTGGGCCCATCCTCTCCCTCTCCCTCGCTGCCACCCTCGCTCCTGGCCCCCTACTTAGACCACCCACACCACCCTCACCACATCCCCTCACCGTCTTCAGCTCGCTCCCGAGTGGCACAGGAGAGGGGGAGGATGGGCCCCACTTGGGCCCATCCTCTCCCTCTCCCTCTCCCTCTCCCTCTCCCTCTCCCTCTCCCTCTCCCTCTCCCTCACCGCCTTGCTCCTGGCCCCCCACTTGGACCACCCCCACCACCCTCAACACCTCGCCTTGCAGTCACCAGCTTGCTCCCAAGTGGCGCGGAAGAGGGGGAGGATGGGCCCCACTTGGGCCCATCCTCTCCCTCTCCCTTGCCGCCACCCTCGCTCCTGGCCCCCTACTTGGACCATCCCCACCATCCCCACCACCCCACCTCGCCGTCTCCAGCTTGTTTCCAAGCAGCGTGGGAGAGGGGGAGGATGGGCCTGAGCAGGGCCCATCCTCTCTCTCTCCCTCGCCGCCTCGCCACTTTGGAATGCCTCCCACGCCCCTCCCACCCCTCACTCCTTTAAACTCATCGCCGCTCTCGTTTGCTGCAGTGCCGTGTTAGACTCCATCTCTCCGAGTGGCGAGGGGGAGGGAGAGAAGGGATCCCACTCGGACCCCTCCTCTCCCTCTCCCTTGCCCCCTCGCCACTTGGATCTTTCCCCCTCCCTCGCCCCTCACCCTCACCCTCACCCTCACCCTTGGACTCCAACCCCTCCCTTGTGCACGTGGTCTGGGCCTCCTCAGACCCCACTCTCCTTACAATTTCTTAGCAAATTTAGATTCGAATTTATTGTATTTTGTAGTAATAGATATACAATAAAGTGTCTTTTTTTCCATTGATGCCCCTCACCTTCGCCGCTGCCCTTGCCACTGCCACTGCCCCCTGTTGCCATTGTTGTTGCTGCCATTGTGCAGCCATCTTCATCATTGTCGTTGTCGTTGCAGCCCTGCCACATGGGGGACTGGGTACTGGGCTCAGACTGAGACTGTGACTGTCGCACTTGCGTGTCACTTGAGTCTGGTGGCTTGGATTCCCATGCTCTCGTCTCAACCTCCCCTGGGTCTCATCTCTGGTCCATCTTGGCTCATTGGCTTGCTCAAACCTTCTGATTTTTTTTGTATTGCATTCCATCTTGTCTACTATGCGTGGATCTCACAACAGGGCACCTTCTACCCCCAAGAGGACTCCCAAAAGGCCCAGGACAAAGGGCAAGCAGAAGGAACTTCCTGGTGGGGCTCTTGAGATGTCTTTCCAGCTTGATGGTGTGTATTTCTAGCTTGTGAAGTCTCCTGATTGGCTGATATTTGATTAGTTTCATCAGCAGCTGCTGAGACATCAGATACTGCGCACCATGTGTGCTTTGATCTAGGCACCACATCTATAGCTGCAGGTGGCTCCCCTGGACCCTCAGGGCAGCAACAGGCAGCAGGGGATCCCTTTATGGGTCCCACAGTCTCTCAGTGTTCCAATCAGGTGAGTATTTATTATATTAAATTTATTATACATTCTTTTAACAAATTAACACCAGGGAGTCACTCGCTCACCTCAGAGTGAGACTTTTAACCTCACAGTCAGTCCTGGCCCTCCTGGGTCAGATGACTCTCAAGAAGAGGGTGCTCCTGATGCCCTGGGACCTGCCACTGGCCCTTCAACTCCAACAAGGAGGGGTCAGAAAGCTGGTTCTAGGCTAACTGGTGCAGGTGATGATACCTTCAGATTCTTTCAACTTGATGATGAAGGGAAGAAGCTGTGTCAGTTCTACTTGTAGGTTTATTTATTATTTATTATTATTATTATTATTTTTCTAATTTTTCACAGAGCACTTAAGCAGAATAATCCAGCTGTCACTGTTCACCGATATCAAGCATCTACTGCCACTGGCCCTCTGCATAACCATCTTCTGAACCACCATGCAGAAGAGTGGGTCAATGCATGTCAACAGCACCATGTTGAGTTGAAGGGTCCACAGGGGAAAGCAGCCTTAGCAAAATTTACTGGAGTTCTTGTGGAGCACCATGCTGAGGCGCGGATCCCATTTACTCAAGACAACTTTCTCAATGCTCTGGTACAATTTATTGTTGCCACTGATCATGTCATGTGGTGACATCGTACCGAACCCCGCGCGCACCAAACGTCGCAAGTGCATCCATGAACATTGGAAGAACTGTCAAGATGACCCTGAAGCACACACATGGGTATTAGGTCAGCCAGCATATAGTGAAGAAGAAGAAGAAGTTCGCGCTCTCGTATGGGCCCAGGCAGATGGATATCCTGAGGCAGAAGAAGAAGACTATGAAGTGGAGGAGGATGAAGCCCTCCGTATACGCCAGTTAGTGAGTGGAATGATAGTACACTCGTCGTCTTCAGACACTGGCACAAGCACTGCAGGAAGGATGAAGGTCACGTGATCTATCACGTGAAAGTCCCAGATCATGCCCCGTATCTGGTCTAATCCATAAGTCATGGGACTTCAAGGATGGAAGGTTTGGTATAATGTAATGTTTCCTCGGATGTGAGATTCCCAAGAGGCCAAAGAAGATGTCACGTATAGAAGAGGAGGTCAAGTCCCAGGTCACAGTATGTATCTGACCTAAGCCATAACTCAGGGGACTTCGGTGTTGTATCAAGAATGGAAGATTATGGAAGGTTCTGGAAGGGCCATGGTAGGCATGAGGTCAGAGGCGATTCCTGATAGCTGAAGGTCTAGACATTCCCTTTTGTGGTTCAAGTTCTGATGGAACAGGTTCTGATGCGCTGGTATTGTGCCCTGACATTTGTTATCTTGGGTCTCTATTGTTCTATTGTTCTATGTCGTCATTTGTGAGTCATGTGTTACTCTTATCTCTGAATCATGGCAGTGTTATCTCTGACTCATGTGGGGCCTTATGCCTCATGTACTGTATGTTTCATGATAAGCCCCTGTGGCTTGATGGACAATTCCTATTGGCAGATAAGGTCGTAGGTCGTGTTACTATAGTTCGAGCTCAGCTTTGAAGCTAGCTTGAAAGTACTATATATACTAGGCAGGTTTCGCCAGTAGTCGTTAGCTTAGTTGTTTTGGACTTCCACCTGTATTCCTCTCAGGTTCTATTCAAAGCATTCTTATAGCAGAGTCATTGGTCTGTGTGACTAGGATCTTATCTTGTTGCCAACTTGTGTATCAAAGCTATCACCTTGTTAGGCCATTTCAAGGGGACCTTTTCTGGTTTATCGCCTTTCATGAGTTCTCGCTGAGTTGTAAGCCTTGTGCTTAGCTCAATGTTTGATTCAAGGAAGCCGTCGGATCCAAGTTGGATCAGCGTTTAGTGGAAACGCTACAGATCAGGTTTTTATCTTTTTTGTGTGTTTTATTTTTATTTTTTTTGCTAATTTATTTTAGGCAATCAGAATTGTTGAGAGACCAGAGTTTCGCCATCTCTGCCTTCAGCTCCGCCCTGAGTTGCGCAATGCAGACATTCCTCATTGGACCACTATGCAAAAGCGCATACTGGATAACTTTTCAGAGGTAATCTACAATGTGTCTAAGCATATTCAGGTGAGCTTGAATTAAATTATCATATTGCTGTCTGGCTAACTTCTTTTAGAGCAAGAGTGTTGGAAAGGTCTCATTCACCACAGATATGTGGACTGACCCTGACCTTAATGTAACGAAAGGGCTTTTCGCGCAGCGCCTAACGAAACCTTCTGTGCCGTATTGACCACCAGCACAGGACACGTGACGTAGACAAGAACCGACACTAGTGAGGTGACGTCTCAACTAGCACAGTGAACAAGAGAGACCCAACAAAGGGCTCTATAGATAGGCCACACTTAAGGGCACACGACGCAGAAGAAAGGAGTGTTTGGCTTGACAATTAACAGGGAACTACCTATGACCGCAGGTAGCTATGAGAATATCAAGCTAAGGACTCTACCGTCCCTAGCTACGACTTATATACTGCTGGAACAGCCTAATGCTGTCAGCGATGACTACAACGATATGAGTCCGCATGAGTCCATGAGTAAGGCATCAGTAAGTAAGTGACAAAGCACTACTGCCATTACTAAGTCCCTGAATAAGTCCCTCAGTCAGCATCAGTAATGCCTCAGTAAGCATACTCTCGGCGCTAGGTACGAGCGCTCCCTGACTGATCCATCCAGAACACCTTCCAAAAGGGGATCAACCCTCGGCCCACTGGATTCCGTCCCAACATCAAGCCTTTGGGCTTACACCACACGATCTTTCGGTGTCCCTTCCGTGCCTTCGTCGGCCTGCGCGCATCCTGATCCTGATGCGGCGAGTGTCACGTGACCGCCATGGGCGATACGTAACACTTAAGCCATATATGGCTGTCACAGCTCACTGGCTTGAGTTTGGTGGAACTCACAGTGAGAAAAAGCTAATCCTCAGAGCCTCCCTTGTGGGATTTCTCCACCTCCCTGGGACTCACACTGGGGAGAGGTTAGCTGAAGCATTTTATTTTATTATCAAGCACACTGGGCTTGAAAATAAGGTAATTTTTACTTTATTTATTAAAATTTAGCTAATTAATTTTATTTAGATTGGTTGGGTGACAACAGACAATGCATCCAACAATGTCACCATGATGAATGCCTTTGAGGCCAAACTGAAGGCTGAGTGTAACGTCCTGGGTCATAGTAAGTATCTGACCTAACCCATAAGCGATGGGACGTGATTTAGGGGGAACGATTACTGTACCACAACTGATGCACGATGACTCACTTACTGTACGATGACTGACGGATGACTGACGGATGACTGATGACCTGTGACTTGCTTACCGATTACTAGTGGACGATTACCCAGCAGATAGTAGTAGTGGCGGTCTCGCTGACGAAGGCGGATCGCGCGTTAGTGTTAAAAGGAAGCTATCGACTGTTGTGGTCGATAGCTTGGATTTCTTGTACACTTCTCAACTTGTTATCCAAAGCCGGGATTCCTCTTACCCTCTCGTCCTACGGGGCCGCGTATCAAGATCGACAAAGTACCAACTCCGCCTTCGCGCGTTGAGACGTCACTCAGTCTTTGTACTTGAGTAAGACTACTGCTGAGTCACCGCGTTCACTCTATGTTGCCTAAGTCAGGCTCACGTGCTGCTCGCACGTAACATTAAATCCAAGCTCTTATAAACCGAACGCCGTGGCAACTCTCAATACCAAAGACGGCTGGGACTTCGTGCCCTATCGCATCGACTCAAGAGAGCGAGACGCACCTGCTCGATACATTGTAGGACGAGTAAGGTGGCGACACGTACCAGACACCAGAAGGACCGAAGAGAATAACACCGGATATTACGTGGAAGCAGCCACATCACAGTGCTTCCACCCAGTAGTGTTCAACAGAGAACGCTGTTGCTGGGTCGAACTCAGGTGGAGCAACACCAACAGCTACTTTGAGGCGACACGACCAGCCGCCGACGATCTACACATTAACATACCATTGGTAGACGCGCGCCCAATTGATCAACAAGGAGCCATAGACGGCCAAGAAGAAGAACTAAACCTCGACACAGAACCACCTAGGGCCGAATTCCAAATACGAACAACTACCCCAGCCCCGTCAAGTCATACCAGCGAACACTCACCAACCCCACGAAGTGAAGCAGAACCCGAAGAAATCGCAGTGCAGTCACCAGAAATAGACGCACTCGTCGCACGAACAGCTGAGTTACACATCCCCGAACCAATTCGAGGAATACCCTTCAGCTATATGACTACCCAAACAGCGGTATCACCGCCTCGACTCGTCATCAACGAGCAAACAGGTCACGTACAACAGCTGCAGCCAGAAGACGTACAAGCTGTTAATCGAGCAATGGGACCAGATGTACCTGACGCACCAAGTGAACACGACATGTTTCACGAGTTCCGGCTCAATCGAAACCGAGTACCATCACCCGAAAACAGACCATTCCCACCCGCTAGGGGACCATCGGGAGGAGGAGGAGGACCGCCCAACGGCGGATGGCCACAAGGAGGAGGAGGAGGAGGAGGACCACCTCCAGCAGGACCACCTCCAGCAGGACCACCTCCAGGAGGACCAGCGATAGCCAATCAAAACGGGAATGACAAATTTATCGGTAACCCGCCACCAACATTTACAGGAGCAAGATCGCAAGCGGAAGCGTTTATCCTTCAATGGGAGGTCTACGCAGGCGTTAACGCCAACCATTCAGCCATGAGGAACAAGTACCAAAAAGCTATGTTGTTCCTCACATACATACAGGGAAACACAGTTAACCAGTGGGTAATGTCTGCAAGCCGATGGCTCGTCAACGAAGTAGCCACCGGAACGAACCAGTTCGACAACAGGTTGTGGGAAAACCTCCTCAACGCATTCCAAAGACAGTTTGGTGATGTTCTTAGCAAAGAACGAGCCCAAGCCCAGCTCGACGCTGGCATACATATGAAGGATGGGAAGATCGATGACTACATCGCCCAGTTCGAACAACTGGTTCGACACGCGGGGTACAACATCAATGCCGAGCAAATGCTCAAATATTTCACAAAGGGGCTACCAAGGGCGTTGTACGAAACCATGTACCAACACGACGACCCCCGAAACTACGAAGAATGGAGGGAATCCGCCCTGAAGAGGCAGCAAAAATGGATTCACATGCAAACAGTCAGGGGAAACCTTGACGCATTCAAACCAGGACGCACGACAGGAGGAGCATTAGCTAAGTTGCTCGCACCACTCAATGACGATAGAATGGACACATCAGCAGATCGTGTACGAGGACGACTAGCAGGAGCCGAGGAAGTCATAGCAAATCACCCCAGGAACACCAGACCACCGTTCCCACCACGAGGGGGATTTATCCAAAGACAATTCAAACAAGACCATAGTCAAACGCAGTGTTACAACTGCCAGAAGATGGGGCATATCAGTCGCGACTGCAGACAACCTCGCAGACGTCGCGACACACAAGCACGCACTACAGAAACTACGACAGAGGTCCCACCAACCAAAGAAGAAAAAGCGGCGGAATGGCTACAAGGAGTAGCAGGAGATGACGAGGAGGTCAAAGACCTAGTCCTACAACAACTCATGGGACAGGATTTTGGAAGCGCCTGAACCCGGCGGCCTGGGTGAGGGCAATAAATTGTAACTCTGTGTACATTATGCGCTACCATTCTATGCGAGTACCAGTGTCGATTCGTGCAAGTTACAATATGGCCGACATCAAAGCGTTAGTGGACTCCGGAGCCACCGACAACTTTATCCATCCACAATTCGTCAAAAGAATGGGATTAGGACAACGGGCACTAGATAAGCCTAAAAACATTTACAACATCGACGATACCACTAATAAAGCGGGGCAGATCACACACTACCTCACGCTCAATGTGGAAACGGGAGGAACAAAAAAGGAAATGCGATTCCTCATCACGGACATAGGAAAAGAAGACCTACTATTGGGATACCCATGGCTTGCAACCTACGAGCCAAGATTTAGCTGGCGACACGCCACTATTGACGAGAAACAACTCCCCATAGTCTACGATCAGTCAACTCAAACGACAGAAGAGCAGTACTGGCAAGACTGCTCCAGGAAGAAGACAATGACGTGCGGGTATCACGCATGTTCACCAGGGAAGACAAAGAACAAATAACGACCAAACTAGAAAAGCAAGTGTATGGACGAAGATCGGCGGTCGAACTCGCCATTGACGCCAGACAATACACAAAAACGGTCTCAATACCAAAAGAATACCAACAATTCGCAAAGGTATTCGGAGAAGAAGAAGCAAAAAGGTTTCCACCGAAAAGAAGTTGCGACCACGCAATCGAATTCAAAAAGGGAGCACCAGAAGCCATTGATTGCAAAGTGTACCCAATGACAAGGGTCGAAGATGCAGCACTGGACGACTTCATTGACGAGCAGATAGAGAAGGGATACATTCGTCCCTCAAAATCCCCGTACGCATCGTCATTCTTCTTTATCAAAAAGAAGGACGGAAAGCTACGACCTGTACAGGACTACCGAAACATCAACGAATGGACAATACGGAATCAATATCCGTTACCCCTCATCAATGACCTGATCAAAGATCTCGGAGGGGCGCAAATCTTCAGCAAACTAGACGTTCGACAAGGCTACAACAACATACGAATCAAGAGGGCGACGAACACAAAGCAGCGTTCAAAACACGCCGCGGACTTTTTGAACCAACTGTTATGTACTTTGGACTGTGCAACTCACCCGCTACATTCCAGAGTTTCATGAACGAGATCTACCGCCCATCATAGCAAAACATGAAGCGTTAGGAACGACGATACGAGTCTACATGGACGACATCGCCATAGCTACAAAACGACAGCAGCACGCTCCAACAAAACACCAAGAAGCAGTCTGCGACGTTCTTGCCGTGCTCAAAAACACGACCTCTTCTTCAAACCAGAAAAGTGTACTTTCAACGCTTCTAGCATTGATTACCTGGGGGTAATCCTTGAAGAGGGGGTAACACGCATGGACCCCGTCAAAATTTCGGGCGTTCGCGACTGGCAATCCCCATCATCGGTAAAGGACGTGCGATCTTTTCTTGGTTTCTGCAATTTCTACCGGCAATTTATCAAAGGATTCGCTGCTATTGCCAAACCGTTGAACGAGCTAACGCGCAAAGACGAACCATGGGAATGGCGAGAACGACAACAAACAGCGTTTGATACGCTTAAACGACGAGTTACTGAAGAACCTATCCTTGCACACGCGGACCAAAACCAACAATTCGACCTAGAGGTCGATGCATCTGGATTCGCAGTAGGAGCGGTACTACTACAGAAGAAACAAGATGGAAAATGACACCCGGTGGGATATTACTCAGCAACGCTCAATGCAGCCGAGCATAATTACGACATATACAACCTCGAGCTACTAGCCATAGTAAAGGCGCTGCGAAACTGGAGGCATCTACTTGCAGGATCATCCCACAAAGTACGCATATTCTCAGACCATCTCAACCTCTGATACTGGCGAGATCCCCAGAAAATCAGTCGAAGAATAGCGCGGGAAGTCTTGGAACTAGCCGAATATAACTTCGAAATACACCACGTAAAGGGAACCGCCAATGGAGAGCGGATGCCCTGTCAAGACGACCCGACTATGACCAAGGGGAAAAAGACAACGAGGACGTTATGGTGTTACCAAACGAACTATTCGTATGAGCCATCAAAACCACAAGACCACAGGACGAACAAAGAATACGCAAATGGGTGGACCCACACAAACTAATCAAAGCCGACGGACTGTGGTGGTACCAAGGACAAAGATTGGTCGTCACGGGGGGACCAGACGAAATCAGAGAAGTAATCCGCGCACATCATGATCCCCCAATTCACGGACACCCAGGAATAAATCGAACAACGCAGTTGGTAGAACGACAATACTGGTGGCCAGCAATGAAGAACAATATCGCGGACTATGTCAAAGGGTGCGCCGATTGTCAACGATGCAAAGTCAATACACAAAAAACGAAAGCACCGTTGCAACCACTGTTCCCAAAACCAGAAGCAACACCGTTCGAAGTAGTGGCGCTAGACTTCATCACGAAGCTCCCCAAGTCGAGAGGATACGACTCCATCCTAACGATCACTGATCATGATTGTTCCAAGGCGTCCATATTCATACCATGTGTCGAGGAAATATCGGGAGAAGAGACAGCAGTCCTATACGCCAAACATGTGGTAGCCGATTCGGACTACCCTCAAAAATTATCAGTGACCGCGATCCCCGGTTCGCATCCAAATTCACGAGAGAACTGTGCCGAATCCTGGGGATACAACAGAACATCTCGACGGCCTACCATCCCGCACCGATGGACAATCAGAACGCAACAACCAGTGGCTGGAACAATACCTCCGGTTCTGGGTCAATGAGAGGCAGAACAATTGGGCGGAATATCTAGCGCTGGCAGAATTCGCACACAACAACTGGACCAATGAGTCCACACGCGAATCACCGTTTAGATTACTGATGGGATATCACCCACGCGCTGACTGGACAGATCAGCTGTCACCAATACCACGAGTCGAGACAAGACTGAAACAATTGAAAGAGATAAGACAACAAGCGCAAGGACAAATGAAGAGGGCGCAACAGTCATGGATTAGAAATCGTGACACACCAAGGTACCAGGTAGGAGATAAGGTCTGGCTCGAGGGACGTCATCTACGCACCAACCAGCCAACCACGAAGCTTGCGCCCAGACGACATGGCCCGTTCGCGATCACTCAGGTGATGTCGCCCGTCAATTATCGGATAGAACTTCCCACACAGTGGAGCATCCACAATGTGTTTCACACAGATCTTCTCACACCTTACAAAGAGACGGTGACTCATGGCACCAATTATCAACGCCCACCACCTGAGTTGATCGATAATGTGGAAGAATACGAGGTCGAAAGAGTACTAGACTCCAGAAGAAGGGGGCGAGGGCGCAAGCTACAATACCTAATCAAGTGGAAGGGGTACGCCGACTCAGATAACCAATGGGTCCCATGGGACGACGTACATGCGGACGAAGAGATAAGGAAGTACAAACAAGCCAATCCAACCGCTGAGACTCACATAAAAGCAGTCTCAACAGGAGACGCATCTTCCAAACCCTCTCATAACATGTCCTATGTCCCACTCACCATTGTCGCCATTGACGAGATCCCCTACGTCAACACCCTCACCACGTATGACGACAACAACAACGTGGACGACCCGCTCTGCTCCGCGTCGAACATGTCAGGCAGCAGCAGAACGAGACCAAGACGAGCGAGACCTGGCCGAGGCTCGCAGGCGATTTCCCACACCCGCAAGCGGAAGAGTGGAGGAAGATGAGGAGGGACTACGGGCTGCTGAAGGAGGTCATGACCTCCTGGCGGCTGGACCAAGTAACGAAGATGACGCCGCAGGAGAGACGGATGAGGATACAGAGGTTGACGCGGCAAGTATCGTCCAGCCCTCCACCGCCTTCACATCCACCACCGCTGTCGATCGATACAGCAGTGACGAATCCTCTGACGGATCATACCACGACGCCAACATCATCTGTACCCGATGCGACAACCCCCAGGACTATTGCCACTGCGCACCCATGCGCGTGCCCCCCGAATCCAACATGAAGAAGAAACCGACGACGTTACCAATGAAGCCATGGATGACGAAGGAGGAGCACCTCCGGTTGCTGTCATCTACGGCCCGACTGCGGAGGAAGGATACGCCATGCGAGGACTCCCTTCATACGCCGAGGCACGCGAGCCTCACCCATCAATACGCGCCGAGCGAATGCGCCGAGGCGCCCTCACCGTCCCCTATCGCCTACTCCCAGCGGATTCGTCCTCAACAACGGGATGAATTGGGTGCCGATGGTGATCGAGCATGAGGGACGTCGCATCCCTGCCCGTACGTACGGGTACGAATGTGCGACAACCCGAAGTTTTTGGGACCATGGGGCGCCATTCGCCCACTACCGAGGGGAGATTCACGCTGAGCCATGCCGAGATATGGGGCCCGCCGCTGAGTATTCCCGCGAAGATTTGCAATACTTAGGAGCTGACTTCCGGGGACGGCGCCAGGTTGACGAAGCCCTCGCTCGGCTAGGGGATATTTCCCTAGCAGCCGAGGTGAGGCGCTACCGCGCGTCCCAGGAGGTTATCAAGGAGCTCGAGGCAGCGATCAAGCGGCTTGAGGACGAATCTTCGTCCATGTCGACCGCGCGCGCCACTCGGCAAAGCGGCTGGGAAGAGCCCACGCAATTTTGAGGGTGCGAGATGAACACGAGACCGATGTAGGGCTGACTACCGTGCCTAATTGGGTAGTGGAGCGAGGGCGCTCACCCTTGTGAAGGGGGTGATGTAACGTCCCGGGTCATAGTAAGTATCTGACCTAACCCATAAGCGATGGGACGTGATTTAGGGGGAACGTTACTGTACCACAACTGATGCACGATGACTCACTTACTGTACGATGACTGACGGATGACTGACGGATGACTGATGACTGTGAATTGCTTACCGATTACTAGTGGACGATTACCCAGCAGATAGTAGTAGTGGCGGTCTCGCTGACGAAGGCGGATCGCGCGTTAGTGTTAAAAGGAAGCTATCGACTGTTGTGGTCGATAGCTTGGATTTCTTGTACACTTCTCAACTTGTTATCCAAAGCCGGGATTCCTCTTACCCTCTCGTCCTACGGGGCCGCGTATCAAGATCGACAAAGTACCAACTCCGCCTTCGCGCGTTGAGACGTCACTCAGTCTTTGTACTTGAGTAAGACTACTGCTGAGTCACCGCGTTCACTCTACGTTGCCTAAGTCAGGCTCACGTGCTGCTCGCACGTAACACTGAGGAACCTAATGCATTATTTTCAGCAGAGGACCATCACATCAGGTGAGTATTAATTACTTAACTTTTTTTTGCTAACACTTCTTAGGTGTTTTGCCCATATTGTCAACCTCACCTGCAAAGAGATGCTTAGAAAGGCATCTGACACTGATTATGACCAAGTTGAGAAGCTTAGGAGGGTCATTAATTATGTGAGTCTTTTTTTCTCCTTTTGTTATAAATTATAAGCTTATATTATAAAAGATTTGCAGCTCATCATTGAGGTGTGATCTATTCTCCAAGATTTTAAAGCAGTTAGACCCAGATAAGACACCATTGCAGCTAATTAGAGATGTGGAGACTAGGTGGTCATCCACCTTCTTGATGATTAAGAGGGCAATGGTGTTAAAAAAGGTAAGTTTTTCAAAATTGGATAAATTCTGCTGCTGAGTTCAAGTTAGGCAATTATGAAATTTTATGAGGAGAATCAAGGCCTAGAGCGGTTGTATGAGCATGATTGGGATTCCCTTGAAGTACTTAGGCGAATTCTTATGGTAGGCACATATTTTTTCTTTCTAATTGTATATTTTAATTTCTTTATTAGTGTCCCTTCTATTATCAACAAGCACTCTCTGCTGAGAAGACACCAACACTTTGCAATGCAGTTTCTGCATTTGAGGGCTATCTGACCTCTCTGAAAACTTTGCAGAAAACCCTCACAGATGAGGGCAGAGATGTGGGGGCTATTATTGATGAAGGAATTGCTAAGCTAGAAGACTACTACAACCAGGCTGTCCAGACTCCTGCATATTTGATGGCAGTAGGTGAGTGACTCTTTTACTGTGTAAACCTGAAGAGCCATTTATGCCATAAACAGTTCTTAACCCTGTATCAAAGCTTGCCTGGTTCCACCAGAATTATAGCTCAGATGATACTAAGAAAGTGAAGGATACCTTTATCCAGGCAGTGAGTGGGTTTAATTTTCTTAAGCCATTTTGAAACTGAAATCTTAAGTAGTTAAGGCCATTTCATACACCACCTGCAGCCCCTGCTAGATCAGGTACACTCCCTCCTCCCACTGCACCATCTAGTGAGATGGAGACTGCCTTGGCATTTCTTGGTGTTGGTCCAGTGCATGGCTATAATCCACAGGCTGATACCTTAGAGGGTGAAGTTGAGGAGTACCTTGCTGCCCCACTTAAATATGCCAATGCTGTGGAGTTGTGGCAGGTGAGTAGAAGACTGTTCAGTATTAAGGAGTACTAATAGTAATTTGGATGGCAGGACCACAGAAGACAGTGGCCAACACTTTTCAAGTTGGCTATGGACTTACTTCCCATCCAAGGCACTTCAGTACCATGTGAGCGTGTCTTTTCAGCTAGCAAGGAGACAGCTAGATCCAGAAGAAACTGCCTTGGGCCCAAGATCATGGAGGCAACACAGATTCTCAAGTTCAATGCAAAGAAAGAACTTAATTTTACTGAAGGACAAAGGGAGACAGATGAAGTAGAAGAGTTGGAGGGAGAAGAGGCAGCCATTCCAGTTGAGGATTTAAGGGCTTATCTTAAGGAAATGGATAAGCAGTAGTTCGAAAAGATTGGCATATTATTTACTTTTGCCTGTAATTGTACCAAGGAACAACCACAGCCATATCTATCATGTGTTGATGACTATCATGTCACCCCCCCTCCATGTCCTCTTTACTCACTTCTCTCACCCTTGCCCTTACTCTATGCTTGCCCTCCTCTTCACTGATCATGTGATGCTCCATTCATCTCTCACCTATGCCATTGCTCACTCACCCTCCCACCATCATCACCACCCTCCCACCATCATCACCACCCTCCCACCATCATCACCACCCTCCCACCATCATCACCACCCTCCCACCATCATCACCACCCTCCCACCATCATCACCACCCTCCCACCATCATCACCACCCTCCCACCATCATCACCACCCTCCCACCATCATCCCCACTCTCCCTGCCTCATCCCCACCCTCCCTGACTCACCACCACCCTCCCTGCCTCATCCCCACCCTCCCTGCCTCATCCCCACCCTCCCTGCCTCATCCCCACCCTCCCTGCCTCATCCCCACCCTCCCTGCCTCATCCCCACCCTGCCTGCCTCATCCCCACCCTGCCTGCCTCATCCCCACCCTCCCTGCCTCATCCCCACCCTCCCTGCCTCATCCCCACCCTCCCTGCCTCATCCCCACCCTCCCTGCCTCATCCCCACCCTCCCTGCCTCATCCCCACCCTCCCTGCCTCATCCCCACCCTCCCTGCCTCATCCCCACCCTCCCTGCCTCATCCCCACCCTCCCTGCCTCATCCCCACCCTCCCTGCCTCATCCCCACCCTCCCTGCCTCATCCCCACCCTCCCTGCCTCATCCCCACCCTCCCTGCCTCATCCCCACCCTCCCTGCCTCATCCCCACCCTCCCTGCCTCATCCCCACCCTCCCTGCCTCATCCCCACCCTCCCTGCATCACCACCACCCTCCCTGCATCACCACCACCCTCCCTGCATCACCACCACCCTCCCTGCATCACCACCACCCTCCCTGCATCACCATCACCCTCCCTGCATCACCACCACCCTTCCTGCATCACCGCCACTCTCCCTTCCTTACTGTCACCCTCCCTCCTTCACTGTCACACTCTCAGAGATTGAGATGGAAAGAGGAAGATAGAGACAGAGAGGAGGGTAAGGGCAAGGGTGAAGAGAGAGGAGAGTGGGAGACAGAGAGAGGGAGAGGGAAAGGGAGAATAAGGGGGGAGAAAATAAGGTAATGTAAAACCAATCAATTGGTGAACAGTTCTAAATGGCTCTGACCACCTATCTGTTTTACAGATGCAGAGAGAGAAAGGGTGAACAAGGAAAGGAGGAACAAGAGAGAAAGAATCAACAAGGAAGACTAAAAAAAAGAGGGTGAGAGCAAAGAAGAGGACAGGAGAGGGGATCAATGAGAGGGTGAGCGTGAACAAAGAAGAATGAGCATAAGAGGGTGAGGATGACTGAGAGGGTGCATGATCAAGAGAGAGGATGACAAGGAAGAGGGTTAATGAGAGGGTGAGGGTATGAGTGGATAAAAAAGAGGAAGAGGGTTAATAAGGAAGTGTGCAAGTAATGAAGAGTTGGTATCAGAGAACATGAGAGAACAAGAGGGTGAGAGATTGAGAAACAAGAGGAAGGTGGTTGTTACGTCCCGGGTCATGGTATGTATCTGACCTAACCCATAAGTCATGGGACGTATAGGCACGTGATTGCATGACGTCGTTGGTCGGCTTACATTTCTCACTATGATGATTACTGATCCTATTACCGTACGATGACTGATGAGCTTACTGTACGATGACTGAGAAGTAGTAGTTGTGGTGTTTGTCTTAGTGGACGATTACCCAGCAGTAGTAGTTTGTCTTAGTGGACGATTACCCAGCAGTAGTAGTAGTGGCTGTATCGCTGACGAAGGCGTACAGTCAAGAATCGGTTATAAGGTAGCTGTCGACTGATGTAGTCGACAGCTTGACTCTCTTGTACCATCATCGAATCTAGTCGGATTCTCCTTTCTCCCGCCTCTGTTGCCGCGCTCTTAGGAAGGCTCTTTCAAGAGTCCTTGGACAAGTCACACCTTCGTGTGTTGACACACTTCGCTAAGTCACGTTACCCGCCATCGCGTGAAGGGTCTAAGTCAGACCACGAACATAACATTAGAGTCAAGCTCTCCCTCACACGCCGTGGCGCCGATCACAACGAAAGACGGTTGGGACTTCCAACCCTTCATTATCAATTCCAGAGAAAGGGACGCCCCTGCAAGATACGTCATCAACCGAGTTCGTTGGAGGACGATCCAAGACAAAAACGAAGTGGAACACTAGAACACTTCAATACTGGTTACTACGCCGAAGCAGCCACAGCCCAACGATTTCATCCTATCATCTTCCATCACGGAAGGTGTTGTTGGATAGAACTCAGGTGGAACCGCTCGCACGAATACTTTGAAGCAGCCAGACCCGCCGGAGACGATCTGAACTGCAATATTCTACTATCAGAAGTGCGAGACGTCGAAGAACAAGGAAGAATCGACGGAGCCCCAGAGGAAGAAACACACGAGGAGCCTATCTCCCCAGAACTCCAACACCGAACACCCGCAAGATCAGACACTAGTCACACAAGTGAACGAGCACCAACGCCATCAATCGCCGAAGAACCAGAAAACATTTACGTTCACGAGGAACCAGCGTTGGAAAATATCATCCAACAAACAGCTACGTTACATATTCCAGATCCTATCCGCATGGCTACTCAAACCCTCATGGAGGAACCAACGCCACTAGTTATCGACGAACGAACGGGTCATGTCGTAGACATGAACCCAGCAGATTTACAAGCCGCACGAAGAGCCATGGGGCCTGATGAACCGGACCAACCAGGGGGTTTCGATTTCGACTATGACGAACCACCCCCTCAACCATACGAGCAAATCAACCGAGGAGCAGAAATACGAGGATACCCATACAGACGACCATACGAAGCCCCGCCACCACAAGGAGGTGGAGGGGGACCGCCACAAGGAGGTGGAGGGGGACCGCCACAAGGAGGTGGAGGGGGACCGCCACCAGCAGGAGGACAACCACAAGGAGGGCCACCACAAGGAGGAAACACTACGGACAAATTCATAGGAAATCCTCCAAGCTCCTTCAGCGGAGATCGCTCCAAAGTCGAAGGCTTCATCCTTCAATGGGAAGTCTATGCCGGAGTGAACGCCAGTCACGCGGCAATGAGAAACAAGTATCAAAAAGCTATGTTGTTTCTCACATACATGCAGGGAGACCTGGTTAACGCCTGGGTCATGTCGGCCAGTCAATGGCTCGTTCGAGAAGTAACAAGAGGCGTCAGCCAATTCGACAATAGGCTGTGGAATAACATTCTACAAGCCTTCAGAAGGCAATTCGCCGATGTGCTCAGCAAGGAACGCGCTCAAGCACAGCTCAACGCAGGAATACGAATGAAGGAAGGGAAGATCGACGATTACATTGCGCTATTCGAACAATTGGTTCGATACGCAGGATACGACATTAACGCTGAGCAAACCCTCAAGTACTTTATAAAAGGGTTACCAAGGACGCTGTACGAAGCCATGTACCAACATGACGACCCCAGGACATACGAAGAATGGAGAGCATCGGCTCTCAGAAGACAACAAAAGTGGATCCATATGCAGACGGTGCGCGGAAACCTTGACATGTTCAAGGGCTCTAACCGAAATCACACGGGGGCACTATCGAAATTGCTCGCCCCACTACCACACCCAGACGCAATGGACACCTCCGCAGACCGAGCCAGGGGGAGACTCGCGGGGGCAGAAGATGTCCTCAATAATCCACAACCTCCGTTTCAACCAAGAGGAGGATACCTTCAGCGACAGAGAGAAAACCACAGCGTCTGCGACTTCAGTCAAGTGCGATGCTACAACTGTAGCAAGATGGGGCACATCAGCCGAGACTGTCGCCAGCCAAAACAAGGGAGGCAACCGCAACAAATCAGAAGCACGGAAGAGAAGCCACAAACTGACGAAGACAAAGCCGAAGATTGGCTCAGGGGGGTGGCAAGTGAAGGGGATGATGTAAAGGACCTCATCTTGCAGAAACTGATGGGGACGGATTTTTCAAACGCCTGAACCCGACGGCCTGGGTGAGGGCATTTCGTTGTAACTCTGTGTATATTATGCGCTACAGATCTATGCGAGTTCCAGTTCATCTTGACACACGTTACAACATGGCCGACATAAAAGCACTAGTGGATTCGGGCGCCACTGACAACTTTGTGAGCGCACGCTTTCTCAAAGAATGGGGATAAAAACGCGTTGCCTAGAGACCCCAAAACGGATATACAATATCGATGATTCAACAAACAAAGCAGGACTTATCACCCGCTACGTCATCCTTCGAGTCAATGTAGGAGGAAACGAAAAAGAAATGCGATTCCTGGTCACCAACATAGGAAAAGAAGATGTCCTTCTTGGGTACCCTTGGCTCGTGGCGTACGAGCCACAGTTCAACTGGAGGACGGGCACAATAAACCAAGCACACCTTCCTATCATCATCAAAACCATCAGCCCAAACAACCGACAAGATGTGCTTGCCCACCTACTCACAAAGCAGAAAGAAGACATCGTTACTCAACTAGAAGAAGCCGATACAGAAGGACGGAGAATGGTCACTCCAAAAGAACCAACATTGGTAAAGAAGGACGAGGCTCCTATTTTACTCCCGCAATACAAGGCATTCAAAAGGGTCTTCGACGAAGAAGCGTCGACACGACTACCAGAACGACGACCTTGCGACCACGCCATTACCCTTCTCCCGAATGCGCCAAAGGCGCTAACGTGCCGAATTTACCCAATGACCCGACACGAAGATGAAGCGCTGGACGCGTTCATCGATGAACACCTCAAAAAGGGATATATCAGACCGTCACAATCACCCTACGCATCCTCCTTCTTCTTCATCAAAAAGAAGGATGGGAAACTACGACCGGTCCAAGACTACCGAGCAATCAATCGATGGACAATACGAAACCAATACCCCCTTCCTCTTATAACAGATCTCATGAGAGACCTTGGGGGAGCGGTTATGTTCTCAAAATTCGACGTCAGACAAGGGTACAACAACATTCGAATCAAAGCTGGCGATGAACATAAAGCCGCTTTTAAAACGCGCCGAGGACTTTGTGAACCAACGGTTATGTATTTTGGACTTTGTAACTCACCGGCAACGTTTCAAGCCTTCATGAACGATATTTACAGACCGGTGATTGAGGAGTTTGCCTCCAAGGGCACGCACATTCGAATTTATATGGACGATATCGCTATCGCCACTAATGATTGTGGTTCTCTTCAAAACACAGACGACGCTCACACCGCTGCTGTCACAGCGGTACTTCAGGTCGCTTTGGATCATGACCTTTACTTCAAACTGGCAAAATGCGCCTTCCACGTTCCGTCAATCGATTACCTGGGGGTAATCCTTGAAAAGGGGATGACCCGCATGGATCCATCAAAAGTGACAGGGGTTCGTGACTGGCCCGTGCCAACAAAAGTCAGGGACGTACGCAGTTTTTTGGGTTTCTGTAACTTTTATCGCCCTTTTATTCGAGGTTTCGCCAACATCGCTCGACCCCTGAATACGTTGACAAGGAAAGACGTAGAATGGCACTGGGACGCAGACCAGCAGACCGCGTTCCAAGCACTTAAAAACCATATCACGAGCAACCCGGTCCTCGCTCACCCAAACCCTGAAGTCCAATACGACCTAGAAGTAGACGCATCAGGGTTCGCCATGGGAGCGGTACTAATGCAAAGAGGTCGCGACGACAAAAAACATCCAGTAGCGTTCTACTCAGCAACACTTAACGAAGCGGAACGCAACTATGACATATACAATCTCGAGCTGCTCGCATCGTGAAAGCGTTACGAAACTGGAGATATCTATTGGTGGGATCGCCACACAAGGTCAGAGTATTTTCGGATCACATGAACCTTCAATACTGGCGAGATCCACAGAAGATCAGTCGAAGAGTAGCAAGAGAAGTGCTAGAACTAGAAGAATACGACATTGAGATACACCATCTCAAGGGAAGAGCTAACGGACGAGCAGACGCGCTATCAAGAGACCAGATTACGAGACAGGAGACAAAGACAATGACCAAGTCACGGTCCTTCCAAAACACATGTTCGTACGAGCAACTACCGAAAGCGTGTCGCCAACGATCAAACAACACGCAAAACAAATTGATTTGTGGGCTAACCCCCATGAACTCAAAAGATCGACGGCGTATGGCTCAAGAACGGGAAGGTGTCGTCACTAGTCGCAAGCGGGATGATCTGAGAGAGATCATCAGGCAACATCACGACACCTAACAGCCGGTCACCCAGGAATAAACAAAACATTCGAGCTACTGGCTCGATACTACTGGTGGCCTCAAATGAAGAAAGATGTCACTGACTATGTACAAGGTTGCGCCGAATGCCAAAGGCATAAAGTTAACACTCGCCACAAAAGCACCACTCGCTCCAATATATCCGCGACCAGAAGCAACTCCATTTGAAGTCATCGCGGTAGACTTCATAACTAAGTTACCTCCATCAGATGGGTACGACTCATACTCACTATCACGGACATGATTGTTCGAAGGCATCAATATTCATTCCCTGCAAAGAATGATGTCAGGCGAAGACACCGCAAAGCTCTACGCCCAGAAAGTACTTCCACGATTCGGTCTACCAGCAAGATTATCAGCGATCGAGACCCCCGCTTCCGGCAAAATTTATGACAGAATTATGCCGAGTCCTCCAAATCCAGCAAAATATATCAACCGCCTATCACCCAAGGACGGATGGACAATCAGAACGTTCCAATCAGTGGCTGGAACAATATTGCGACTATGGGCTAATGCGAAACAGAACAATTGGGCTGCGCAATTGCCCCTCGCAGAATTCGCTCACAACAACATGATAAGCAGCACCACAAAACAAACCCCGTTTTTCACACTGATGGGGTATCATCCCAGGGATAAATGGGCGCCAGGGACAATCAGCCTGCCTAGTGTATCCACTCGGATAGAACAATTGAAAGAAGCCCGTCGGAACGCGCAGGAAAACATGATCAAGGCCCAGAAGTCATGGGTTAAGCACAAGGACATACCCAGATACGCTCTAGGAGACCAAGTGTGGCTTGATGGACGCAATCTGCGAACCAATCAACCAACGCCCAAGCTTGCGCCCAGAAGACAGGGGCCATTTGAAGTTGTCCAGGTGATGTCCCCTGTGAATTATCGGCTCAAATTACCTCCGCAATGGAAGATACATGACGTGTTTCACACAGATCTGCTGACACCTTACAAAGAAACACGCATGCACGGCGTAAACTACTTACGCCCACCACCCGAATTGGTAGAAGGCGTGGAAGAATATGAGGTCGAAAAAGTCATAGACTCCAGAAGGACGGGTCGAGGGCGAAACTCCAATATCTCATCAAATGGAAGGGGTATGCGGACTCGGAAAACCAGTGGGTCCCGTGGGACGACGTCCACGCGGAGGAAGAGATAAGGAAGTTCGCACGACTAAACCCGAAGGCTGAAACTCACATAAAACAGCCTTAACAGGACCGTCTACTCCATCACCCCTCCAATCCTCTCATACAATGTCCCATGTCCCACTTCCATTGTCAACATTGACGAGATCTCCATCCCCCACGTCGAGACCCTCAACACCTACGATGGCAACAACAACATCGACGACCCTTCTGCTCAGCCATGGCAGAGGTCGAGCAGTCGCCGCGCAAGACAGAGAAGAGCGAGAGCAAGACCTCGCTGAAGCGCGCCGGCGATTCCCTACTCCAGCCAGCGGACGAGTGGAAGAAGATGAGGGAGGACTACTCCCTCTTGAAGGAGGTAATGACGTCATGGAGACAGGATCAGGTGGTGAAGAGGACGGCAGCGGAGAGGAGGATGGGATACGGCTGTTGATGGGGAGGTTCATCCAGCCTCCACCGCAAACACCTCCACCACAGCCGTCGACCAATCAGCAACGACGATAGCGAAGACAAGACGACGAGAGTGAGAGTCCTATCACGTCGCTCGAGTCGTCTGTACACGGTGCGATAATCCCCCAAATTACTGCCACTGCACTCCCGCACCTGTACCTTTCCAAGTCCGCGTCATTACCAGCGAAGCCCACGATGAATCGATCCGACCACCGCCAGTGCTGTTGTCTACGGACCAACGGCCGAGCAAGGTTACGAGGCGCGCGGCCTCCCATCATAGCAGAAGCACGAGACCCCTCGCCGGTCAACACGCGCCGAGCGATGGCACGAGGATCCCTCTCCGTGCCATATCACCTACTCCCGGCGGATTCATCCTCAACAACGGGATGAATTGGGTGCCAATGGTGATCGAACACGACGGGCGTCGCATCCCCGCTAATACGTGCGGGTCAGGATGCTCGACAACCCGAAGTGTTGGGACGATGGGCAGGTATTCGCCCATATACCGGCCGACTTCATGCGGAACCCTGCAGAGATATGGGCCCAGCAGCTGAGTACAACAGAGACGACTAAGTACTTCCGCACTGACTTCCGTGGAAAGCGACAGGTAGATGAGGCCCTTGCTAGGCTGGGGACATATCCCTCCAAGCCGAAGTGAGGCGCTACCGCGCATCCATGGAGGTTATCGCGGAACTCGAGGGGCCATCAAGAAGCTCGAGGACGATATCTACGTCCACGGCGATCGAGCACGACACTCAGCGGCTAGGTTAGGGCGCGCACATGCCCTTAGGAGGGTACGCGATGAGCATGAGACGGATGTGGGACTAACTACCGTGACTAATTGGGTAGTTGAGCGTGGGCGCTCACCCTTGTAAAGGGGGTGATGTTACGTCCCGGGTCATAGCAGGTATCTGACCTAACTGATAACCGAGGGGGCGTGATCAAAGGACGATTACTCATTCTTACGATGTGGATTACTGATATTCTTACTGTACGATGACTGATGGTTGTAGCAGTTGTGGCATTAGTATTAGTGGACATTACCAAGCATTAGTAGTAGTGGCTGTATCGCTGACGAAGGCGTACAGTCAAGATAGGATATAAAGTGGCTGTCGACTGATGTGGTCGACAGCTTGACTCTCTTGTACCATCATCGAATCTAGTCGGGATTCTCCTTTCTCCCGCCTCTGTTGCCGCGCTCTTAGGAAGGCTCTTTCAAGAGTCCTTGGATAAAGTCACACCTTCGTGTGTTGACACGCTTCGCTAAGTCACGTTACCCGCCATCGCGTGTAGGGTCTAAGTCAGACCACAAACGTAACAAAATCCAAGGCGGGAGACTGACGGCGCAATGCTGAGGGAGAAGGCAAGGGAGAAGGCAAGGGAGAAGGCAAGGGAGAGGCGAGGGAGAGGGAGAGGGAGAGGGAGAGGGAGAGGCAAGGGCAGGAGAGAGCGAGGGGGCGGAGAGGGGGCGGGGGTGAGAGAGCGATAGAGGGAGAGGGTGGGAGAACGGGAGAATGAGATGCGGGAGAGAGAGCAAGAGTGAGAGAGGTCGAGGGCGATTCAGAGAGAGGGTGGGAGAGGGACAGGTGGGAGGGAGGGCGGCAGGAGGGACAGGGACAGGGATAGGCAGCAGGAGGGAGAGCGGGAGAGGAGATGAATGGGAGGAGAGAGAGGGCAGGAGAGAGGGAGAGGGCGAGAGAGGGAGTGTCACGGTTTGACATGTTGCGGACTGACAATCATCATCATTACGAGGTCTCGGAGTTCGGGACGCTTACTACTTGGTTATGACTACGATAGTAAGCCATTATTAGTCATGGACACTTACGCGTCACCGGCATTTGGATTCGCCGGTGTTTCAGGATAGATAGTGACTCATTCCTAGGATAGTTGTACTAGGGTTCAGTATTCCAAGCTGTGCTTTAAAGCCAGCGTGTAACTGTATATAAGTCGTGTAGTGAAGACCAAGACTCTCTAGCTTGGTCTTCTTGAATCTTCACCATTGTCTTTTCGTCGCTCTCTTTTTCGATTGAAGCTTGTCCTTCGGGATACCCTAGTGTCAACCAAGTGACCTAGTGGCTGTGCAACTCAGCTAAGTTGCCCGTGTCTGTCAAGATTCATCCATACGCTCGAGCATCACGTCACAGATCGGTTCAAGTTGAACCAGCGTTAGGTGATAACGCTACATTAAGACCAAGCTTCAAAGTGGCGTCATCAGAAACTACAAGAGAACGTTGTCACAACTGTGACAACTTTTGGTTTCAACACAGAGGCGCTGACAACGTACCACAAAGATTTCGCAAGAATACAGAATACCGGTATAGTAGCACTACAGGCACTACCGGATATCACGCTAGGAGTCGGGAGGATAACCGATCCGTTGCAGTTGAGTTTGTCTACGATTAATATGTTTGGGTAGAAGTTCGCTGGTTTCAACCACAGGACGGAAACGGAGAGTGGGAAGGTTTCTGAACAGCTTTAGAAGATCTAGGCTGTGATATCTACATCAACGAGCTCACACAAGAGGAACTACAAGAGTTGGAAAACACAATCACCACCGGCAAACCAGCATCTACTACACCACCCCCATCACCAAGTACTAAGAGTAACGCATCTCTTGGAGCAAGATCGTCCTCTCCATCACAACAAGGAGTCAATTTAGCAATCACTACAGAAACATTACGCCTAGGAGCAATGGCAATCCTCACCTCTCATGTTCAAACTCAGGTGGCCACGGAAAGTTCATCCGCACAACCAATTTACTTGCTCACTACTTCACCAATAGCACCGACTGTCACGGCGTTTCGGGCCCTTACCAATCCTCAGAATCAAGCACCTCCCCCAAATCCTCCAGCTGGTGGAGGTGGCGGAGGAGGAGGTAATGGCGGAGGAGGAGGTGGAGCAGGACCACCTTTCGGAAACCCACCAGCGCAAATACCAGCAGCGCAAGCACCCTTACCAGCGGCACATGACAAATTTTGCGGCAATCCACCTGCGGTCTTCGCAGGTGACCATGAAAAAGCAGAAGAATTCCTTATGCAATGGAGTTTATATGAAGGAATCAATTCAACCCATTCCATTATGCGCAGCCCATATCAAAAAGCTATGTTATTTCTCACCTACATCCAGGGAACTGCCGTAACTGAATGGGTAGGATCAATGGTGGCTTGGCTACGAGTCCAGGTCGATGTCAACGGATGAGACCCTCTTGACAATTGGTTGTGGTACAACACCCATTCATCATTCATGAGGCAATACACAGATACTCTTAAAGAAGAGAAAGCACAGACGGAATTGAGAAGGGGCATCAGAATGGAAAAAGGAGATATTGACGCGTACGTGGCGAAATTCGAACAACTGGTCAGATATGCTGGCTACAATATAGATCAACCAATGGTCCTTGATCTATTTGCAAATGGATTGCCAAACAAATTACAAGAAACCATCTACCTTCACGACAATCCCACAGATTATGAGGATTGGAAAAGAGCAGCCATTAAACGCCAAGGTCAATATCTCCATCTGAAGAACAAATTTGATCAGTACAAGATACAACCTCGACCATCACCACCAATTCAAACAAATTGGAGACAATTCAGACGCCATCCAGATGCGATGGATACGTCAGCCGATCGAGCTAGAGCCCGAGGACAGTTAGTGCATGCAGAGGACGTATTGGCACAGCTGAGACCATATCTCAATAACTCGCAACCACCTTTCAAGCCTCGCGAAGGATTCTTGTGAAGGAGGCAACCTCCCGATCTCAGGGAAGTAATTTGCTATAATTGTCAAAAGAAAGGACACCTCAGTCGCAATTGCTCCCAGCCACGTCAACCACGAAATCCACCTAGACCCTTTAGCAATTCTAGGGGCATAGAAGTGGTGGACGATCGCTCTGAGACAGGAGAAGATCTCCACATCGCTCAAATGGTAGCAGATAATCGCACCACAGAGGAAAGGAAGAATGATTGGCTACGAACTGCGGCCAACGAAACCGAAGAATTCAAAGCCATGGCGATGCAGGAGTTGATGGGAAATAAGGATTTTGGGGACGCCTGAACCCGACGGCCTGGGTGAGGGCTCTACGTTGTAATGCTGTATACATAACTCGCTTCCGTTCTATGCGAATTCCAGTATCGATCTGAACCAGCAGCAACAAGGCCGACATAAAAACATTAGTAGACTCCGGAGCAACGGACAATTTCATAAATCCACGATTTGTGAAACGAATGGGATTGGGCGCGGTTTTATTGCCAAACCCAAAACAGTTATTCAATATCGATGATACTCTAAACAAAAAGGGATCAGTCACCCACTTTGTCGATCTACACATATTGACAAAAGGAATTACCAGGAAAATGAGATTCCTCCTAGCGGACATCGGAAAAGAGGATCTCCTCCTTGGATATCCATGGCTCAGCACTTTCGAACCAAAGTTCAGTTGGAAGCATGGCACGATTGACGAAAATGTGTTACCAATCGTAATCAAATCATGCCATCCCAAGGTCAACGTCAACATAGTAGCTCGTCTACTTTCGGACATCGCGAAAGACAATATTGTCGCAAAATTAGGGGAGCATAGCTCTATTAAAGGAGCCGCCACTGATCTCGCCATAGCTGCAGGACCCAAAGAAAAGATCCAAATACCGGAAGAGTATGACGATTTCAAAAAGGTTTTTAGCGAAGAAGAATCCCACTGATTTCCCCCTTCACGGGAATGGGATCATGCTATCGAACTCAAAACCAATGCTCCAGACCATATCAATTGTTCTATATACGAACTCTCACAATTGGAGGACAAACCGTTACGCGATTTTATTACGGAACAACTCAACAAAGGGTACATCCGACCCTCTAAATCGCAGTATGCATCTCTGTTCTTTTTCGTCAAAAAGAAGGACGGAAAACTACGCCCAGTACAGGATTATCGGCGGATTAACGAATTCACAATCCGCAACAATTACCCACTGCCATTGATTCAAACCCTCATCAAAGACCTTAGCGGTGCACATATATACACTAAACTCAACGTACGGTGGGGATACAACAATATCCGCATCAAGGCAGGCGATGAACATAAAGCGGCGTTTAAAATGCCATATGGACTCTTCGAACCCACTGTGATGTTCTTTGGATTAACAAATTCCCCCGCCACATTCCAAACCATGATGAATCACATATACCGGGACACGATTGCGAAACATGACGCCAAAGGGACCACTATTTGGGTTTATATGGACGACATCGGTATCGCTACCCGAACAAATATTACTGACCATGTCAAAGCAGTTCGGGATGTGCTAACAGTAGCTGCGAAGTACAACCTATTTTTCAAACCGGAGAAGTGCACTTTTCATTCGACATCTCTTGATTACCTGGGGGTAATCCTTGAAAAAGGGGTAACACGTATGGACCCTGTAAAGATCGCAGGCATTAAAAATTGGCCAACGCCAACTAAAGTAAAGGACGTACGATCTTTTTTGGGTTTTTGCAATTTTTACCATCTATTCATAAGAGGATTTGCGTCAATTGCCAAAACACTGAACAATCTCACGAAGAAAACAACGGAATGGCAATGGGGCTCAACGGAACAACAAGCATTCGAAGTATTGAAGAGACGGGTTACAAGTGAACCTGTATTGGCACACCCGGTACTGAAGGATCAATTCGAGTTGGAAGTAGATGCATCAGGTTTCACGGTGGGAGCGGTGTTACTCCAAAAGAAAACTGATGGCAAAAGACATCCTATAGGCTATTACTCCGCAACTCTTAACACAGCAGAATGAAATTATGATATCTACGACCTTGAACTATTGGCAATAGTCAAAGCTCTACAGCACTGGAGGCCTTTACTAGCGGGATCACCCCATAAAATCAAAGTATTCTCAGATCACATGAACTTGCGGCATTGGAGAGAACCACAAAAGATCAGTCGACGGGTCGCAAGGGAAGTACTGGAATTGTCGGAATACGATCTCGAAATTCACCATATAAAAGGGACTGCAAACGGACGAGCAGATGCATTGTCAAGACGACCCGACTATGATCACGGGGAACAAGACAATGAAAATGTCACGGTGTTACCTGATAAAATATTCATACGAGCCAGCAACACACACCGTACAGGAATGCCTAACCAGTCGTTCGCAACGATCACGGTAGAGGAAATGGGGTCAACCAACCACAAAGACGAACAAAACGAAGACGTTATCAAACCTTGGGTAGATCCACACAAATTGAAAAGGATCAATGGGGTATGGTATAAAGAAGGCAGAAGAGTAATTACCAAGGGAAGTGAGGAGCGAAAGTCAATTATCGCTGCTCATCACGATACCCCAGTACATGGTCATCCAGGGATCAGCAAAACTGGCAAAATAGTAGAACGATACTATTGGTGGCCAACAATACGACAAGACGTATTGGCATACGTTAGAGGCTGCGCGGAATGCCAACGACACAAAATCAATAATCGCCCTATTAGGGCTTCACTACAACCTATATTTCCTAAACCGGAAGCTATGCCCTTTGAGACTATCGCTCTCGATTTCATCACTAAATTACCCGTCGCACAGGGTTACGATTCGATCCTTACAGTCACGGATCATGACTGTACCAAGGCATCCGTGTTTATTCCTTGTAATGAGGAGATCAATGCAGAAGAAACAGCGGCGCTGTACATCAAACATGTGTTCATGCGGTATGGACTACCAAACAAAATCATTAGTGACAGAGATCCCAGATTTGCATCCAAGTTCACAAGAGAACTATGCAAACAACTTGGGATAAACCAGAACATCTCCACCGTATACCACCCTCGTACAGACGGACAGTCAGAACAAACTGATCAATGGCTTGAACAATATCTCTGCTTTTGGGTAAATGAACGACAAGACAATTGGAATCTTTATCTTCCAATAGCAGAGTTTACGCATAACAATTGGCCTAACAAAGCTACAGGGCAGTCTCCATTCTTCCTACTGATGGGGCATAATCCTCGTGCTGATTGGAACTCAACGCCCAGTCCTATGCCGCAAGTGGCGTTGCGCCTTTGTAACGTTTCTACCAAACGTTGTTCCGACTTGGAACTCTTGATGACCTTGAACCAAATAACAGACCGACGGCAGTTGAATAACGATGGTCGAACACGAAAGACGAACCAAAGGGCAATGGCTTCGCCTTATACTGGAAGGATACAACAGGGATCTTCAAGAGATGAGAGGACAGATCACACAAGGATCAACAAGATGAGAGGAACAGGCAAACTAGCCAACACTTCAATTGTTCTCAAGGTAGACTCAAGGTAGACTTTAAGACAACGAAGATAAGGTCTCGTCTATCAAGACAGAGCACCTTATATACACTACAGGGCTGACTCCTAATCTGAGTCCCAAACAATAACAGGTATCGTACCATATCGTATCGTCCAATCAGCTATCAGGGATAACAACCCAAGCAACATACAGTACATGAGGCATAAGGCCCCACTATGAGTCAGTGATAACAAAGTATATGACTCACTATCGTCCAAAGATCGTCCGGCGCAACATCAGCGCATGATAAGTACAGCCATCAGGCAACATCAGAATGTTCCAATCAGAAAGAACCTAAACAGGACAGAGCCTAACCATGTTGGGAATCCCGCATCCAACTATACCCTCTCAGGAATTATATCTCGACCTGAGGAAACTGTTATTCCCCCGTGACTTATCCTTTAGACCAGATCCACGTGGTCTGGGGGTAGCTGATCACATGACTAATCACGTGACTCAGACTTGCACAGTCCTAAACGAACGACATCGCCAGTGTTGTTGTCCACAATGAAATGATCTTCAGTACTCAACATTCGCGCGACCTCATATGTCTCATCTGCATCCAATTGCAGTGCATCTTCATCTTCTTCTTCAGTGAACCACACTTCAGGGGGGTCTTCAGCCCTCACAGGCAATGCGAATTGTACTTTCATCGGCTTGGTGACACCACTGGCCATGACACGTGATTCGCACGTGACAGCCTTGATCAGTTCAAACAGGCACGGGAACATGCTCAAAAACAAATTATCAAAGCCCAGAAGTCATGGGTATCACATAAAGATACGCCCAAGTTTCAAATAGGGGATTGTGTATGGCTAGAAGGGCGTCACCTGAGGACTCATCAACCAAGCGCCAAGCTTGCGCCCAAACGACATGGACCCTTCCAGATCATCCAGGTGATGTCCCTGTCAATTATCGATTGGAATTACCCACCAAGTGGAGCATTCATGACGTGTTTCACATCGATCTTCTCACCCCTATCGTGAGACTTCCTTTCATGGACCAAATTTCCCAAGACCTCCCCTGAATTAATCGATGGCGAAGAGGAATACGAAATTGAGAAGATTCTAGACCAACAGCAATTCGGCAGAACAAGGCGCAAACAATTCCTTATCAAATGGAAGGGGTACTGTAACGTTTCTACCAAACGTTGTTCCGACTTGGAACCCTTGATGTTACGTTTGTGGTCTGACTTAGACCCTACACGCGATGGCGAGTAACGTGACTTAGCGAGGCGTGTCAACACACGAAGGTGTGACTTGTTCAAGGACTCCTGAAAGAGCCTTCCTAAGGGAGCACGGACAGAGGCGGGAGAGAGAGAACCCTGACTAGATTGGATGAAGAACACAAGAGAGTCAAGCTGCCGACTACATCAGTCGACAGCTACCTTATATCCTATCTGAGCTGTACGCCTTCGTCAGCGATACAGCCACTACTACTAACGCGTGATATCGTCCACTAATACTAACACCACAACTACTACCATCAGTCATCGTACAGTCATCCTCAGTCATCATACAGTAATAGTAACAGTAATCCACATCGTAAGAATGAGTAAGAGAGCAACCGTCAGTCATCGAGTAAGAGTAAGCATCCCTGAGGTCACGTCCCATCGCTTATGGGTTAGGTCAGATACTTGCTATGACCTGGGACGTAACATCACCCCCTTTACAAGGGTGAGCGCCCACGCTCAACTACCCAATTGGTCACGGTGGTTAGCCCCACGTCCGTTTCATGCTCATCGCGTACCCTCCTGAGGGCGTGTGCGCGCCCTAACCGAGCCGCTGAGTGTCGCGCCCTATCACTGTGGACGTAGATGTCGTCCTCGAGTTTTTTGATGGCCGCTTCGAGTTCCGCGATGACCTCCATGGACGCGCGGTAGCGCTTCACTTCGGCTTGGAGAGATATGTCCCCAAGCCTAGCGAGAGCCTCGTCTACCTGTCGCCTCCCACGGAAGTCAGTGCGGAAGTACTGTAGTTGGGCTCGGTTGTACTCAGCTGCTGGGCCCATATCCTGCAGGGTTCCGCGTGGATGTCGGCGCGGTATATTGGCGAATACCTGCCCATCGTCCCGAACACCTCCGGGTTGTCGAGCATCCGAACCCGCACGTACTTAGCGGGGATGCGACGCCCTTCGTGTTCAATCACCATCGGCACCCAATTCATCCCGTTGTTGAGGGTGAATCCGCCAGGAGTAGGTGATATGGCACGGAGAGGGACCCTCGGGCCATACGCTCCGCGCGCGTTGATCGGTGAGGGGTCTCGGGCTTCTGCGTACGACGGAAGGCCGCGCTCCTCGTACCCTTGCTCGGCCGTTGGTCCGTAGATAACAGCAACTGGAGGTGGTCGGGTCGACTCATCGTGGGCTTCGCTGGTAAGGACGCGGACTTGGAAAGGTACAGGTGCGGGAGTACAGTGGCAGTAAGAGATGGGGTTGTCGCACCGTGTACAGATGACGTTGGCGTCATGGTAGGAGTCGTTGCTCTCGTTGTCTCGTCGTCGCTGTCGTCGTCGCTGATATAGTCGACGGCGGTGGTGGAGGTGTTTGCAGTGGAGGGCTGGTGGACGCTTCCCTCATCAACAGCTGTATCCTCATCCTCCTCTCCGCTGCCGTCCTCTTCACTACTGATCCTGTCTCCATGACGTCATTACCTCTTTCAAGAGGGAGTAGTCCTCCCTCATCTTCTTCCACTCGTCCACTGGCTGGTGTAGGGAATCGCCGCCGCGCTTCAGCGAGGTCGCGCTCTTGCTGCTCTCGCTCGTCTCTGTCTTGCGCGGCGACTGCTCGGACTTCTGCCATGGCTGAGCAGAAGGGGTCGTCGACGTTATTGTTGTTGTCGTAGGTGTCGAGGGTGTTGACATGGGGGAAGGTGACCTCGTCAAGGAGATAATGGAGAGGGGCACATTGGTCATGTTATGAGGAGGTTTGGTGGGTGATGGGTTGAACGATCTTGTCAAGGCTGTTTTTATGTGAATTTCAGCCTTCGGGTTTAATCGTGCGAACTTCCTTATCTCTTCCTCCGCGTGGACGTCGTCCCACGGGACCCACTGGTTTTCCGAGTCCGCGTATCCCTTCCATTTGATGAGATACTGAAGTTGCGTCCTCGCCCTGACCTCCTGGAGTCTAGGACTTTTTCGACCTCGTATTCTTCCACGCCTTCACCAACTCCGGTGGTGGGCGTAGGTAGTTTGCGCCATGCATGCGTGTTTCTTTGTAAGGCGTAAGCAGATCTGTGTGAAATACGTCATGGATTTTCCACTGCGGAGGCAACTTGAGCCGGTAATTCACAGGGGACATCACCTGCACTACTTCAAATGGCCCCTGTCTTCTGGGCGCAAGCTTGGGCGTTGGTTGATTGGTTCGTAGATTGCATCCATCTAACCATACTTGGTCCCCTAGGCGTATCTGGGGGTGTCCTTGTGCTTGACCCATGACTTCTGGGCCTTGATCATATTTTCCTGCGCGCTCCGACGAGCTTCTTTCAATTGTTCTATCCTTGTAGATACACTGGGCAGGCTGATTGTCCCTGGCGCCCATTTATCTCTAGGATGATACCCCATCAGCGTGAAGAACGGAGTTTGTTTCGTGGTGCTGCTTATCATGTTATTGTGGGCGAATTCTGCGAGAGGCAGTTGCGCAGCCCAATTGTTCTGTTTCTCGTTAGTCCACAGTCGTAAGTATTGTTCCAGCCACTGATTGGAACGTTCTGATTGTCCGTCCGTCCTTGGGTGATAAGCGGTTGATATGTTTTGCTGATTTGGAGGACTCGGCATAATTCTCTCATGAATTTTGCTGTGAATCGAGGGTCTCGATCGCTGATAATCTTGCTAGGTAGGCCAAATCGTGGGAGTACTTTCTGGGCGTAGAGTTTTGCAGTGTCTTCGCCTGACATCGATTCTTGGCAAGGAATAAATATTGAGGCCTTCGAACAGTCATGGTCCATGATGGTGAGTATTGAATCGTACCCATCTGATGGAGGTAACTTAGTTATAAAGTCTATGCGATGACTTCGAAGGGAGTGGCCTCTGGGCGCGGGTATATGGGAGCAAGTGGTGCTTTTGTCGGCCGAGTATTGACTTTGTGTCTTTGACATTCGGCACATCCTGTTACATAGTCAGTGACATCTTTCTTCATTTGAGGCCACCAGTAGTATCGAGCCAGTAGCTCGAATGTTTTGTTGATTCCTGGGTGACCGGCTGTTAGCGTATCGTGATGTTGTTTGATGATCTCTCTCAGATCATCCTTCTTGCGACTCGTGACGACGACTTTTCCATTCTTGAGCCATATACCGTCGATTTTCTTGAGTTCGTGAGGGCTAGCCCACAAATCGATTTGTTTTGCGTGTTGTTTGATCATTGGCGACACACTTTCGGTAATTGCTCGTACGAACATATGGTTTGGAAGGACGGTGACCTGGTCGTTGTCTTTTTCTCCTGTGTCGTAGTCTGGTCTCCTTGATAGCGCATCTGCTCGTCCGTTAGCTCTTCCCTTGAGATGGTGTATCTCAATGTTGTATTCTTCTAGTTCTAGCACTTCTCTTGCTACTCTTCGACTGATCTTCTGTGGGTCTCGCCAGTACTGAAGGTTCATGTGATCCGAAAATACTCTGACCTTGTGTGGCGACCCCACCAATAGATATCTCCAATTTCGCAGTGCTTTTACGATGGCGAGTAGCTCGAGATTGTATATGTCGTAATTGCGTTCTGCTTCGTTGAGTGTTGCTGAATAGAATGCTACTGGGTGTTTTTTGCCGTCACGACCTTTTTGCGTTAGTACTGCCCCCACAGCAAACCCTGATGCATCTACTTCTAGGTCGTATTGGACTTCGGGGTTTGGGTGAGCGAGGATCGGGTTGCTCGTGATACGATTTTTAAGTGTTTGGAACGCGTTTTGTTGGTCTGCGTCCCAGTGCCAATCTACGTCTTTTCTTGTCAGCGTATTCAGTGGCCGGGCGATATTGGCAAAACCTCGGATAAAAGGACGGTAAAAGTTACAGAAACCCAAAAAACTGCGTACGTCCCTGACTTTTATTGGTACAGGCCAGTCGCGAACGCCTGTCACCTTTGCTGGATCCATACGTGTCATCCCCTTTTCAAGGATTACCCCCAGGTAATCAATAGAAGGGACGTGGAAGGCGCATTTTGCCAGTTTGAAGTAGAGATCGTGGTCCATGGCGACTTGGAGGACTGCAGTTACCGCAGCGGTGTGGGCGTTATCGGTTTTCTGGAAGGAGCCACAGTCTTCAGTGGCGATAGCAATGTCGTCCATATAGATTCGAATGTGCGTTCCCTCGAGGGCATACTTTTCGATTACTGGTCTGTAAATGTCGTTCATGAAAGCTTGGAAGGTTGCCGGTGAGTTGCAAAGTCCAAAATACATGACCGTTGGTTCAAAAAGTCCTCGGCGCGTTTTAAAGGCTGCTTTATGTTCATCGCCGGCCTTGATTCGAATGTTATTGTAGCCCTGTCTGACGTCAAATTTTGAGAACATCACCGCCCCTCCAAGATCCCTCATAAGATCTGTTATGAGAGGGAGAGGGTACTGATTTCGTATCGTCCATCTGATTGATTGCTCTGTAATCTTGGACTGGTCGTAGTTTTCCATCTTTCTTTTTGATGAAGAAGAAAGATGATGCGTAGGGGGATTGCGACGGTCTGATATATCCTTTCTTGAGATGTTCATCGATGAACGTGTCCAACGCTTCATCTTCTTGTCGGGTCATTGGGTAGATTCTGCACGTTATGCCTTTGGTGCGTTTGGAAGAAGAGTGATGGCATGGTCGCAAGGTCTGCGCTCTGGTAGTCTTGTCGATGCTTCTTCGTCGAAGACCTTTTTGAACGCCTTGTATTGCGGGAGTAGAGTAGGAGTTCTTCTTCTTTTGCCAATATTGACTTCTCTTTGGAATGACTATTCTTCGTCCTTTCTCCTCGGTTCTTTCCAGTTGAGTGACGATGTCTTCTTTTGCTTTGTGAGTAGGTGCGCGAGCACATCTCGTCGGTTGTTTGGGCTGACGGTTTTGATGATGATAGGAAGTGTGCTGGATTTATTGTGCCCGTTCTCCAGTCGAACCGTGGCTCGTATGCCGCGAGCCAAGGATATCCTAGAAGGACGTCTTCTTTTCCTATATTGGTAACCAGGAATCTCATTTCCTTTTCATTCCCTCCTACATTGACGCGAAGGATCACGTAGTGGGTGATGAGTCCTGCTTTGTTTGTCGAATCGTCGATGTTGTATATCCGTTTCGGGGTTTCTAGGCGACGTGTTTTTATCCCCATTCTTTCGAGAAAGCGTGCGCTCACAAAGTTATCAGTGGCTCCTGAGTCCACTAGTGCTTTTATGTCGGCCGTGTTGTAACGTGTGTCAAGATGAACTGGAACTCGCATAGATCGGTAGCGCGTAATATACACAGAGTTACAACGAAATGCCCTTACCCAGGCCGTCGGGTTCAGGCGTCTGAAAAATCCGTCCCCATCAGTTTCTGCAAGATGAGGTCCTTCACATCATCCCCTTCGCTAGCCACCCCCCTGAGCCAATCTTCGGCTTTGTCCTCGTCAGTTTGTGGCTTCTGCTCCGTGCTCCTAATCTGCTGCGGTCGTCTTCCTTGTTTTGGCTGGCGACAGTCTCGGCTGATGTGCCCCATTTTGTTACAATTGTAACATCGTATTTGACTGAAGTCGCGAACCCCGCGATTTTCCTTTGTCGCTGGAGGTATCCTCCCCTTGGTGGGAATGGAGGTCGTGAATTATTGAGGACGTCTTCTGCCCCTGCGAGTCTTCCCCTGGCTCGGTCTGCGGATGTGTCCATTGCGTCTGGGTGTGGTAGTGGGGCGAGCAATTTCGATAGTGCCCCCGCGTGATTTCTGTTAGAGCCCTTGAACATGTCAAGGTTTCCGCGTACCGTCTGCATATGGATCCACTTCTGTTGTCTTCTGAGAGCTGATGCTCTCCATTCTTCGTATGTCCTTGGGTCGTCATGTTGGTACATGGCTTCGTATAGCGTTCTTGGTAACCCTTTTATGAAGTACTTGAGGGTTTGTTCGGCGTTGATGTCGTATCCTGCGTATCGAACTAATTGTTCGAATAGCGCGATGTAGTCGTCGATTCTCCCCTCCTTCATCCGTATTCCGGCGTCGAGCTGTGCTTGAGCACGTTCCTTGCTGAGTACGTCCGCGAATTGCCTCCTAAAGGCTTGTAGAACGTTGTTCCACAACCTATTGTCGAATTGGCTGACGCCTCTTGTTACTTCTCGTACTAGCCATTGGCTGGCTGACATGACCCAGGCGTTAACCAGGTCTCCTTGAACGTATGTGAGAAACAACATAGCTTTTTGATACTTGTTTCTCATTGCCGCGTGACTGGCGTTTACTCCGCGTAGACCTCCCACTGAAGGATGAATCCTTCGACTTTGGCGCGATCTCCACTGAAGGGGCTTGGAGGATTCCCTATGAATTTGTCCGTAGTGTTTCCTCCCGGTAGTGGTCCTCCTTGTGGTTGTCCTCCCACTGGTGGTGGTCCTCCTCCTCCTCCTTGTGGTGGCGGTCCCCCTCCCTCCTTGTGGTGGTGGGGCGTCATTTTGTCGCCTGTATGGGTATCCTCGTATCCCTTCTCCTCTGTTGATTTGCTCGTATGGTTGGGGAGGTGGCTCGTCATAGTCGAAGTCGAAAACCTCCTGGGTGGTCCGGCTCATCAGGCCCCATGGCCCTTCGTGCGGCTTGTAAATCTGCTGGGTTCATGTCCACGATATGACCCGTTCGTTCATCAATGACTAGTGGCGTTGGTTCCTCCATGAGGGTTTGAGTAGCCATGCGGATAGGATCTGGGATATGTAACGTAGCTGTTTGTTGGATAATATTCTCCAATGCTGGTTCCTCGTGAACGTAAATGTGTTCTGGTTCTTCGGCTATTGATGGCGTTGGTGCTCGCTCACTTGTGTGGCTCGTGTCCGACCTTGCGGGTGTTCGGTGTTGAAGTTCTGGGGATATCGGCTCCTCGTGTATTTCTTCTTCTGGGGCTCCGTCGATTCTTCCTTGTTCCTCGATGTCTCGCGCTTCTGATAGTAGGATATTGCAGTTTAGGTCGTCCCCGGCTGGTCTGGCTGCTTCGAAGTATTCTTGAGTTCGATTCCACCTAAGTTCTAACCAACAACACCTTCCGTGATGGAAGATGATAGGGTGGAATCGCTGGCTTGTAGCGGCTTCGGCGTAGTAGCCGGTGTTGAAGTGTTTCTAACGGTCCGCTTCGCCTGTCGTCTGGAACTGTCCTCCAGCGAATTCGATTGATGACGTATCTTGCGGGAGCGTCCCTTTCTCTCGAATTGATGCCAAAGGGTTGGAAGTCCCAGCCGTCTTTTGTGGTGATTGGCGCCACGGCGTGTGAGGGAGAGCTTGACTCTAATGTTACGTTTGTGGTCTGACTTAGACCCTACACGCGATGGCGAGTAACGTGACTTAGCGAGGCGTGTCAACACACGAAGGTGTGACTTGTTCCAAGGACTCCTGAAAGAGCCTTCCTAAGGGAGCGGGACAGAGGCGGAGAGAGAG
>WITN01001190.1:0-23368 GCA_015025155.1 Lactarius quietus
ACGCAAGTGGGTGGACCCACACAAACTAATCAAAGCCGATGGGCTATGGTGGTACCAAGGACAAAGACTGGTCGTCACGGGGGGACCAGACGAAATAAGAGAAGTAGTCCGCGCACATCATGACCCCCCAATTTACGGACACCCAGGAATAAACCGAACAACGCAGTTGGTAGAACGACAATACTGGTGGCCAACAATGAAAAACGATATCGCCGACTATGTCAAAGGGTGCGCCGACTGTCAATGATGCAAAGTTAATACCCAAAGAACGAAAGCACCGCTACAACCACTGTTCCCAAAGCCAGAAGCTATGCCATTCGAAGTAGTGGCACTAGACTTCATCACGAAACTCCCCAAGTCGAGGGGATACGATTCCATTCTAACCATCACTGACCACGATTGTTCCAAGGCGTCCATATTCATACCATGCGTCGAGGAGATATCGGGAGAAGAAACGGCGGTTCTATATGCCAAGTATGTGGTGGCACGTTTTGGACTGCCTTCAAAAATCATCAGCGACCGTGATCCTCGGTTTGCATCCAAATTCACGAGGGAACTGTGCCGAATACTGGGGATACAACAAAACATCTCAACGGCCTATCACCCCCGCACCGATGGGCAATCAGAACGCAACAACCAGTGGCTGGAACAATACCTCCGGTTCTGGGTCAACGAGAGACAGGACAATTGGGCAGAGTATCTAGCGCTAGCAGAATTCGCACACAACAATTGGACTAACGAGTCCACACGCGAATCACCATTCAAACTACTGATGGGATATCACCCACGCGCTGACTGGACAGATCAGCTGTCACCCATACCACGAGTCGAGGCACGACTGAAACAATTGAAAGAGATAAGATAACAAGCGCAAGGACAAATGAAGAGGGCGCAACAGTCATGGATTAGAAATCGTGACACACCAAGGTACGAGGTAGGAGATAAGGTCTGGCTCGAAGGACGCCATCTGCGTACCAATCAGCCAACCACGAAGCTTGTGCCCAGGCGACATGGCCCGTTCGCCATCACTCAGGTGATGTCACCGATCAATTATCGATTAAAGCTTCCCACGCAGTGGAGCATCCATGATGTGTTTCACACAGATCTTCTCACACCTTACAAAGAAACGGTGACTCATGGCACCAATTACCATCATCCACCACCAGAGTTGATCGATAACGTGGAAGAATACGAGGTCGAAAAAGTACTAGACTCCAGAAGAAGGGGGCAAGGGCGCAAACTGCAATACCTTATCAAGTGGAAAGGGTACGCCGACTCAGATAACCAATGGGTCGCATGGGACGACGTACATGCGGACGAGGAGATAAGGAAGTACAAACAAGCCAATCCAACCGCTGAGACTCACATAAAAGCAGGCTCAGCAAGAGGCGAATCTCCCAGCTCCTCGCTTAACATGTCCTATGTCCCTCTCTCCATTGTCGCCATTGACGAGATCCCCTACATCGACACCCTCACCACCTATGACGACAACAATAACGTGGACGACCCACTCTGTTCAGCAGTTGAACACGTCAGAGCAGCAGCAGAACAAGAACAAGACGAGCGAGACCTGGCCGAGGCTCGCAGGCGATTCCCCACACCCGCAAGCGGAAGAGTGGAGGAAGATGCGGAAGGACTACGGGCTGATGAAGGAGGTCATGACCTCTTGGAGGCTGGACCAAGTCATGAAGATGACGCCGCAGGAGAGACAGATGAGGATACAGAGGTTGACGCGGCAAGTATCGTCCAGCCCTCCACCGCCTTCACCTCCACTACCGCTGTCGACCGATACAGCGACGAATCCTCCGACGGATCCTATCACGACGCCAATGTTATCTGCACCAGGTGCGATAACCCACAAGACTACTGCCATTGCGCACCCATGCGCATCCCCCCTCGAATTACCCAAGAAGAAGAAGAAGACGACGACATCACCAACATTACCCACGAAACCGTGGATGACGAAGGAGGAGCACCTCCGATTGCTATCATCTACGGCTTGACTGCGGCGGAGGGATACGCCATGCGAGGACTCCCCTCATATGCCGAGGCACGCGATTCCTCACCCGTCAATACGCGCCGAGCGAATGCGCCGAGGCGCACTCACCGTGCCCTATCGCCTACTCCCAGCGGGTTCGTCCTCAACAACGGGATGAACTGGGTGCCGATGGTGCTCGAACACGAGGGACGTCGCATCCCTGCGCGGTACGTACGAGTACGGATGTGCGACAACCCAGAAGTCTTTGGCACCATGGGACGTCATTCGCCCATCTACCGGGGGAGATCCACGCAGAGCCATGTCGTGACATGGGACCCGCCGCTGAGTACTCTCGTGAAGACTTGCAGTACCTAGGAGCTGACTTCCGGGGACGGCGTCAGGTTGATGAAGCTCTCGCTCGGTTAGGGGACATTTCCCTAGCAGCCGAGGTGAGACGATACCGCGCGTCCCAGGAGGTCATCAAAGAGCTCGAGGTGGCGATCAAGCGGCTTGAGGACGACATCTTCGTCCACGTCGACCGCGCGCGCCACTCAGCGAAGCGGCTGGGAAGAGCCCATGCAATTTTGAGGGTACGGGATGAGCACGAGACTGATGTTGGACTAACGGCTGTACCTAATTGGGTAGTGGAGCGAGGGCGCTCACCCTTGTGAAGGGGGTGATGTAACGTCCCGGGTCATAGTAAGTATCTGACCTAACCCATAAGCGATGGGACGTGATCTAGGAGGACGCTTACTGTACCAACGCATGACTGAGGCTGTGTTACCTGACTGATGACTGATGCTCCGCTTACTGTACGACTACGATACGATGACTGATGACTTACTAACGGATGACTGATGCTTTGTAGTATGATGACTGTATCACCGTGGACGATTACCAGCAGATTAGTAGTAGTGGCGTTCTCGCTGACGAAGGCGGATCGCGCGAGTAGCTTATAAGGAAGCTATCGACTGTTGTAGTCGATAGCTTGGATTTCTTGTACAGTTCTCAACTTGTTATCCAAAGCCGTGTTCCTCTCATCTCTCTCTCGTCCTTCGGGGCCGCGTATCAAAGACCAACAAGAAGTATCAACTCCGCCTTCGTGCGTTGAGACGTCACTCAGTCTTCGTACTTGAGTCAGACCTTTGCTGAGTCACCGCGTTCACTCCCCGTTGCCTAAGTCAGGCTCACGTGCCACTTGCACATAACATAGCGGACATCGGAAAAGAAGATCTACTCCTTGGATATCCATGGCTCAGTACTTTTGAACCAAGATTCAGTTGGAAGCATGGCACGATTGATGAAAATGTGTTACCAATCGTAATCAAATCATGCCATCCCAAGGTCAACGTCAATGTAGTAGCTCGGCTACTTTCGGATGCTGCAAAAGACAATATTGTCGCAAAATTAGGGGAGCATAGCTCTATCAAAGGAGCCGCCACTGATCTTGCCATAGCCGCAGGACCCAAAGAAAAAATCCAAGTACCGGAAGAATATGACGAATTCAAAAAGGTTTTCAGTGAAGAAGAATCCCATCGATTTCCCCCTGCGAGGGAATGGGATCACGCAATCGAGCTCAAAACCAACGCCCCAGATCACATCAATTGTTCTATATACGAACTCTCACAATTGGAAGACAAACCATTACGAGATTTTATTACGGAACAACTCAACAAAGGATACATCCGACCCTCTAAATCGCAGTACGCATCTCCGTTCTTTTTCGTCAAAAAGAAGGACGGAAAACTACGCCCAGTACAGGACTACCGGCGGATCAACGAATTCACAATCCGCAACAATTACCCATTGCCGTTGATCCAAACCCTCATCAAAGATCTTAGTGGTGCACACATATACACGAAACTCGACGTACGGTGGGGATACAATAACATCCGCATTAAAGCAGGCGATGAACATAAAGCGGCGTTTAAAACGCCATATGGACTGTTCGAACCCACAGTGATGTTCTTCGGGCTAACAAATTCTCCCGCCACATTCCAAACCATGATGAATCACATATACCGGGATACGATTGCGAAACATGATGCTAAAGGAACAACTATTCGGGTTTATATGGACGATATCGGTATCGCCACCCGAACAAATATTGCTGACCACGTCAACGCAGTTCGGGATGTGCTAACAGTAGCCGCAAAGTATGACCTGTTTTTCAAACCAGAAAAATGCACTTTCCACTCGTCGTCTCTTGATTACCTGGGGGTAATCCTTGAAAAAGGGGTAACACGTATGGACCCTGTAAAGATCGCAGGCATTAAAAATTGGCCAACGCCAACTAAAGTGAAGGACGTACGATCTTTTCTGGGTTTTTGCAACTTTTACCGTCTATTCATAAGGGGATTTGCGTCAATTGCCAAACCACTAAACAATCTCACAAAGAAAACAACGGAATGGCAATGGGGTTCAACAGAACAACAAGCGTTTGAAACATTAAAGAAACGGGTTACAAGCGAACCTGTATTGGCACACCCAATATTGAAAGATCAATTCGAATTGGAAGTGGATGCTTCAGGTTTCGCGGTGGGAGCGGTGTTACTCCAAAAGAAAACTGATGGCAAAAGACATCCCATAGGCTATTATTCAGCAACTCTCAATACAGCGGAACGAAATTATGACATCTACGACCTCGAATTATTGGCAATAGTCAAAGCGTTACGACACTGGAGGCCGTTACTAGCGGGATCACCCCATAAAATCAAAGTATTCTCAGATCACATGAACTTGCGGTATTGGAGAGAACCACAAAAGATCAGTCGACGGGTCGCAAGAGAAGTACTCGAACTGTCAGAATACGATCTCGAAATCCACCACATAAAGGGAACTGCAAACGGACGGGCAGATGCACTGTCAAGACGACCCGACTACGATCACGGGGAACAAGACAATGAAAATGTCACGGTGTTACCTGATAAAGTATTCATACGAACCAGTAACACACGCCATACAGGGATGCCTAATCAGTCGTTCGCAACGATCACGGTAGAAGAAATGGAGTCAACCAACCGCAAGGACGAACAAAACGAAAGCATTATCAAGCCTTGGGTAGACCCACACAAGTTGAAGAGGATCAACGGGGTATGGTATAAAGAAGGCAGAAGAGTAATTACCAAGGGAAGTGAAGAGCGAAAGTCAATTATTGCCGCTCACCACGATACCCCAGTACATGGTCACCCAGGGATCAGCAAAACTGGCAAAATAGTAGAACGATACTATTGGTGGCCAACAATACGACCAGAAGTGTTGGCATACGTTAGAGGCTGTGCGGAATGCCAACGACACAAAATCAATAATCGCCCTATTAGGGCTTCACTACAACCCATATATCCCAAACCGGAAGCTATGCCCTTCGAAACTATCGCTCTCGATTTCATCACTAAATTGCCCATCGCACAGGGTTACGATTCAATTCTTACAGTCACAGATCATGACTGTACCAAGGCATCGGTGTTCATTCCTTGTAATGAGGAAATTGATGCGGAAGAAACAGCAGCTTTATACATCAAACATGTGTTCATGCGATATGGCCTACCAAACAAAATCATCAGCGATAGAGATCCTAGGTTTGCATCCAAATTCACGAGGGAATTGTGCAAACAATTGGGAATTAACCAAAACATTTCCACGGCCTATCACCCTCATACGGATGGACAATCAGAGCGGACAAATCAATGGCTCGAACAATATCTCCGCTTTTGGGTAAATGAAAGACAGGACAATTGGAATCTTTATCTTCCAATAGCAGAATTCACGCATAACAATTGGCCCAATGAGGCCACAGGACAGTCTCCATTCTTCTTATTGATGGGACATAATCCTCGTGCTGATTGGAACTCCACGCCTAGTCCCTTACCGCAAGTGGCGTTACGCCTCGATCAATTCAAACAAGCACGGGAACATGCTCAGAAACAGATTATTAAGGCCCAGAAGTCATGGGTATCACATAAAGATACGCCCAAATTCCAGAGAGGGGACCGCGTATGGTTGGAGGGACGTCACCTGAGGACTCACCAGCCGAGTGCCAAGCTTGCGCCCAAGAGACATGGACCCTTCCAGATCATACAGGTGATGTCTCCAGTCAACTATCGATTGGAATTGCCTATCAAATGGAGCATTCATGACGTTTTTCACATCGATCTTCTCACCCCCTATTGCGAGACTTCCTTTCACGGACCAAATTTCCCAAGACCTCCCCCTGAATTAATCGATGGCGAAGAGGAATACGAAATTGAGAAGATTCTAGACCAACGGCAATTTGGCAGAACAAGGCGTAAACAATTCCTTATCAAATGGAAGGGATACCCAGACTCGGAGTCGCAGTGGGTCAACGCCACTGACGTACATGCTCCTGACGCCTTAGCTGAGTTTAAACGGACTCTGAATTCCACTCCCTCACGTATAAAGGCAGGCCGTTCACTGGATGAAGCACATCAATTCTTCCTCAGTCGAACGATGACCACTTCCCCCACTGCTGCTTCTACTACTTCACAAACATCTTACCATCTTCCCACCGTTACTCAGCCTACCTATGCCGAAGTCGCCGCCGCCTTTCGGTGCATCAGACCCAGGGACTTCATCCCCAAAACCCCTGATGTATGCGGACACGACGCTGGAGGACTGGAGGAAGACCAATCGGATGTGGAGGAGGGAGCTCCTACTCGCATCGAGAACCTCGTTGTTCCACAAACGCTTATCAAGATTCCAAGCGGCTCCGACCTCAGTGCCGTGGGCTGAGTTTGTGGAAGTTGTAAGCAAACCGCCCTGTCATGTCCAGGCCATCCTGACGCCGACGACTCCCACATCCACTACGATTGCGGACAACTCATCTACAATTGTACATGTAACAACGACCCCGTCAAAGTCCCTCCACCGCCAACGCCTCGATATATCAATGTCGACCCCCCTACCAACGTCATCATGGACCCCGCGACGTCCTGGGGTGTTCACATCCGTGCCACCCTCCGAGCTCGAGAAGCCGAGTCGGACAAAGAAAACCAAGATCCCCGCCAAGTATTGGAATCCCAAGATGAAGGGATATCACTTGTGCCGAGGAGGGCGAGGCGAGGAAGAAGAGCTGGTGTGGGAGCGTCAAAAGAAAGCCCTTGCTTCCCCGACTACCGAGGAGGCGGAGTTTCAGCTGATCAACAGCGCGCTCGAGACAAGGCTGACGCCCCCGACGGTTTTGAACTAAACATTCCTCCCAGATTCATTAACTTTCGTATGACCGAGAATGGTCACATCACCGTCGCCAAGTATATTCACGTAATGCCTGGCAATAACCCTATTATCTACGGGTGCATGAAGAAAGGAGGGGAGATTCAACAAGGTGAAGTCCACGCCGCTCCTGATCTCGATGCCGTGGATAACGACCGCCATTATACGCATGACCAAATGCGGTATTTGCGACAGGATTTTGGTGATCGCCATGGGGTCGACTTGGCCATGGGGCAGATCCCTGATCAGTCGCTATGGGCGGAGGTCCTTCGATACCGGGCTGTTACTAGCCGGTACTCCGAACTCGCGGAACGCATTACTGCTCTGGAAAATGAGCAGTATGTGGTCGGTAACGAAGTCAGGAAGTGTACGCGTCGGTTGGAGGCGGCTAATGGACTACAGAGGATTATGGGTCAGGAGGTTTCAATCAGTCGAGGTGCGACCATTATCCCCTGGGTGTTTGAACGAGGACGTTCTGCCTGAAAAAGGGGTAATGTCATGAATTGACATGCTACGGACTACTCATCATCATCGTTACGAGGTCTCGGAGTTCGGGACGCTTACTAGTTGGTTATGACTACGATAGTAAGCCGTTATTAGTCATGGACACTTACGCGTCGCCGGCATTTGGGTTCGCCGGTGTTTCAGGTATTATTAGAACGGACAATGACTCATTCCTAGGATAGTTATACTAGGGTTTGGATTCTTAGCTGCGCTTTAAAGCCAGCGAGTAACTGTATATAAGTCGTGTAGTAAAGACCAAGGCTCTCTAGCTTGGTCTTCTTGAATCATCACTGTCTTCTCTTCTTCTCTTCGCTTTCTATTCGCTCTATTCCAATCAGTCGATTGAAGCTTATCCCTCGGGATACCCTAGTGTCTCACAAGTGACCTAGTGGCAGTGCAACTCAGCTAAGTCGCCCGTGTCTGTCAAGATTCATCCATACACTCGAGTATCACGTCACAGATCGGTTCAAGTCGAACCAGCGTTTGGTGATAACGCTACATCCTGGGTGCAAGCTTCTTGGTTGGTTGGTTGGTGTGTAGGTGGCATCCCTCGAGCCAGACCTGGTCTCCTATCTGGTACTTGGGCATATCACGGTGTTTGACCCATGACTGTTGCGCTCATGTCATTTGTTCTTGTGCCTGGCATCTTATCTCCTTCAATTGTTCGAGCCTCGCAGTGACCTGTGGTATTGGGGATGGCGTATCAGTCCAATTAGTATGTGGGTGATATCTCATCAGAATCCTAAATGGGGATTTGCTTGTAGATTCATTAACCCAATTGTTGTGTGTAAATTCAGCAATCGCTAGGTGCTGAACCCAATCGTCCTGCCTCTTGTTGACCCAGAACCTGAGGTATTGTTCCAACCATTGGTTAGTCTGTTCCGATTGTCCATCCATTCGTGGGTGATATGCAGTTGAAATGGTTTGTTTTATGCCCATGATATGACATAGTTCCCTCATAAACTTGGACACGAATCAGGGGTCTCGATCGCTGATGACCTTTGATGGTAGTCCAAATTGAGAGACTACGTGTTTGGCGTATAGGGCTGCCGTTTCTTTGCCTGAGATTTCTTCCCTGCATGGTATGAATATGGAGGCTTTTGAGCAATCATGGTTGGTGACCATAAGTATGGAGTCAAATTCCTGCAATACTGGGAGTTTAGTGATGAAGTCTAGGGCAATTACTTCAAATGGTGTAGCTTCCAGTTTCAGGAATATTGGCTGTAATGGCACCTTTGTATTGCGTGTGTTAACTTTGCACCTCTGACATTCGGCGCATCCCTTGACGTAGTTAGTGACATTGTGCCTCAGTGATGGCCACCAATAGTGTTGTTCTACTTGCTGTATGGTGCATGCTACTCCTGGATGTCCGTGAATTGGTGGGTTGTGATGGGCTGAAATGACTTCTCTGATTTTTGCTTCCTCTCCTGTAAGGACTAGTCTAGTTCCCTGGTACCACCAGCAGTTGTCAACTTTTGTGAGTCGATGGGGATCGACCCACTTGCATATTTTGTCCTCATTTTGTCCTTTCTGGGATGCTTCTGCAGTTGTTGTGGTCCACACAAATAGTTTGTTTGGAAGGACCATGATGTTTTTGTTATCCTTCTCTCCTTGATCGTAATCTGACCATCGCAATAGCGCATCGGCTCTTCCATTGGCGGTTCCTTTGACATGATGTATTTTGAAGTTGTACTCTGCAAGTTCCAAAACTTCTCTGGCGATCCTCCTACTTATCTTCTGGGGATCTTGCCAGTATAGGAGATTCATGTGATCAGAGAAGATGCATACTTTGTGGGGTGATCCTGCCAATAGATGTCTCCAATTCCTCAGGGCTTTGACAATAGCCAGGAGTTCGAGGTTGTATATGTCATAGTTCATGGTTCGTCCTTGCATGTGAGTTCATTTCGTGGCTTTGCAATTGAGGCAAATCCTTTGATAAACTGCCAGTAAAAATTGCAAAACCCAAGGAATGATTGTATGTCCTTCACTGTCGTGGGTGACTCCCAATCCTTGACACCCGAAATTTTGATGGGGTCCATTCGTGTCACCCCCTCTTCAAGGATTACCACCAGGTAATCGATACAGGGGGCATTGAATACACATTTCTCTGGTTTGAAGTACAAATTGTGTTCTTGTGTGGTGGCTAGAATGTCTGCTACTGCATTCTGATGTTGCAACAGTGTATTGTCTTGCCTGGTAGTTGTGATGGCTATGTCATTCATATATACGCAGATGGATGTGCCCTTTGAGGCATGCTTTGCTATGATTGGCTGATAAATAGTGTTCATAAAACTCTGGAAAGTAGCTGGTGAGTTGCACAGTCCAAAGTACATGACTGTTGGTTCAAAAAGTCCACAACAGGTCTTGAATCCTGCCTTGTGTTCGTCCCCCTCTTTAATCCGCATGTTGTTGTACCCTTGGTGCAAGTCCAGTTTGGTGAACATTTGTGCTCCTCCTAGGTCTCTGATGAGGTCGTCGATGAGAGGGAGTGGGTATTGGTTGCATATCGTCCAGTTGTTGATTTTTCAGTAGTCCTGGACAGGGCGTAGTTTTCCATCCTTCTTTTTGATGAAAAAGAAAGATGAGGTGTACGGTGATTTTGAGGGACATATGTATCCCTTTTCTAGTTGCTCATCAATAAATTTGTCCAATGCCGTGTCTTCTCCTCATGTCATGGGGTATACTTTGCAGTCGATAGTGTCTGGCACTCCTGCTTTGAATTCGATTGTGTAGTCACAGCTCCTTCATGGTGGGAACTGCTTTGATTCTTCTTTGCTGAATTCCTTCACAAAGCATTGGTATTCCTTTGGCACTTCCACTTTCTTGGTGTATTGTTGAGCCGCTATGGCCAGCTCTACTGCCAATTTTTGTCTGTATACTTGTTCTTGTAGTTTGTCCATTATCTGCTCTTTGGCTTCAGTGGTGAACATCCTTGAGACCTGTGCATCTGTTGCTTCTTCTGTCAATAGTTGTGCTAGGACTGCCCTTTTGTCGTTAGGTTTAACAGAGTGCAGCACTATAGGGAGTTGTTTCTCATCTATAGTGGCATGGCACCAGCTAAATCTAGGCTCATATGTGGCCAGCCATGGGTATCCTAGTAGCACGTCTTCTTTGCTGATGTCTGTGATGAGGAAGCACATTTCTCTCTTTGTCACTCCTGTCTCCACGTTAAGCGTCAGATAGTGCATTATCTGTCCTGCTTTATTAGTGGTATCATCAATGTTGTAGATATTTTTGGGCTTATCTAAGGCCCATTGTCCCAATCCCATCCGTTTGATGAAGTTCAGATGAATGAAGTTGTTGGTGGCTCCAGAGTCCACCAACGCTTTTATGTCAGCCATGTTGTAACTTGCATGAATTGAAACTGGTACTTGCATAGATCGGTAGCGCATAATGTACACAGAGTTACAATGTATTGCCCTTACCCAGGCTGCCAGGTTCAGGCACTTGCAAAATCCTGCCCATCAATTGTTGTAAGACCAGATCCTTGATGGCTTGACCTTGTCTTCCTCACTGGCTACCCCTTGTAACCACTCCACCACTTTTTCTTCTTTGGTGGATGCAGTTTCTGCAACCTGCGTTTGGGTTTCGCGGCAATGTCAAGGTTGTCTGCAATCGCAGCTAAAGTGTCCCATCTTCTGACAGTTGTAGCACTGTATTTGACTGTTGTCATGTTTAAATTCCCTTTGTCTTTGCATAAATCCTCCGCACAGTGGGAATGGTGGCCACAGTGGATTGTCATTTTGTTTGTAGTTGTTGAGGACTTCCTTGGCTCCAGTGAGTCGTCCTCATACTCGATCTGCAGATGTGTCCATTCGGTTGTCATTCTGAAGGGGTGCTAGTAACTTAGCTAGTGCTCCTCCATGCGTGCGTCCTGGTTTGAAGGTGTCCAGGTTGCCTTGGACCGTTTGCATGTGGATCCATTTTTGTTGCCCTTTTAGGGCCAATTCTCTCCACTCCTCATAGCTTTGTGGGTCATCATGCTGGTACATCGTTTCGTAAAGGGCTCGTGGAAGTCTCCTGGTGAAGTACTTGAGGGTTAGTCTGCATTGATATTGTACCCTGCATGTCAAACCAGTTGCTCAAACAGGGCGATGTAGTTGTCTATTTTTCCAATCTTCATGTGGATACCAGCATCTAGCTGGGCTTGGGCTCACTCTTTGCTGAGGACGTTGCTGAATTGCCTTTGGAAGGCATGGAGTATGTTGTTCCATAGTCTGTTGTCGAATTGGTTGGTGCCTGTCCATGGCCACTTCATTTACAAGCAATCAGCTGGCGGACATAACCCATTGGTTAACTGCATTTCCCTGTATGTATGTGAGGAATAACATAGCTTTTTGGTATCTGTTCCTCATTGCCAAGTGATTGGCATTAACTCCAGCATAAACTTCCCATTGGAGGATGAAGGCCTCTGCCTGGGCCCTTGATCCGGTGAATGTGGGTGGTGGATTGCCTATGAATTTGTCGTTTCCTCCTTGGGGGGCATTGATCACTGCTGGCAGTGGCCCGCCTCCTGGTGGTCCTCCTCCTCCTCCCTGTGGCCATCCTCCTCCTCCTGGGTGTCCACCGCCACTGAAGGGAGGTCCTCCTCCTCCTGGGGATCCGCCACCCTGTCTTGGCAGAAATGGCCTGTTGTCTGGCAAAGGTATTCTTGTTCTGTTTGTTCTGAAATCACGAAACATGTCTGGTTCACCATGATTGCTAGGTGCGTTGGGGACATCTGGTCCCATTGCTCAATTGACAGCTTGCATGTCTTCTGGTTTGAGTTGTTGTATGTGCCCTGTTTGCTCATTGATGACAAGTCAGGGTGGTGATACTTCTGTCTGGACTGCCATGAAGGGTATTCCTCTGATTGGTTTGGGTAGGTGTAACTCAGCTGTTTGCACGACGAGCACGTCTACTTCTGGTGAATGTACTGCTATGTTTTCTGGTTCTGTTGATCCTCTGGAGGTGGCTCGTGGCCCTTCGCTTGTGTCACTAGTGGCTGCTGGGGTATGCGATCGTAGCTGAAATTCAGTTGGTGGTGGTTCGGAGATAAGTTCTTGGTCTTCTTCTCTGTCGATCGGTCCTTGTTGGTCGATGGGTCGTGCATCCAGTATTGGGATATTGATGTTTAAGTTGTCTCCTGCTGGTTGCGCTGCTTCAAATATTCCTTGGCTGCCACTCCACATGAGTTCAACCCAGCAACAGTGTTCACAGTTGAAGATAATGGGGTGATACCTCTGAGCAGTTGCTGCTTCCGCGTAGTATCCAGTGTTTTGTTCGTCGGTTCTGCTGATGTTTGGTACCAACCTCCACCTGATTCGCCCAACAATGTATCAGACTGGGGCATCACAGATTCTTGATTCGATTTGATAGGGTTGGAAATCCCAACTGTCTTTCATGTTGACCATTGCCACTGCATTCGATGTGAGGAGAGCTTGGACTTAATGTTACATGTGAGCTGCACAGGGGCCTGACATAGGCAATTGTAGAGTGAATGTGGTGACTTATCAGTTTCTATACCTCAAGCACGAAGGCTGAGAGTCGTCTCAACGCATGAAGGCAGAGCTTTGATATGATGTGGATCAAAATGAGACCGAACGGAGCCCTTGGATTCCACTAACTTGTGAGTAGTACAAGAAGTCCAAGCTGTTGACCACATAAGTTGACAGCTCCCTTATAACACCTATGAATGGTACGCCTTCATCAGTGATACCGCCACTACTACTACTATTGCTAAGCTGATCGGTAATCGTCCACTAACATCATCAGTCATTGTACACATATCTTGGTAAGTCCGTTCCACAGCTGAGTAAGTATTTGGGAGCGACTCGTCATCCCGCTTACTGTGGCGAACCATTACACCTGCCCCATCTGCAAGTAGATCCAATGTCTCCTGCAAGACATGATCTCTGTGGCACATCTCCTGAGAGGTTCCAGCATTGGCATAGTAAGCCTGAATGACTGGTGTAATGGGCATGTACAGCATTTTTGCCCTTGGCTTTGGTTTAGCCCTGGATGAGGGCTGCTGTGGCTGAAAGTGTGGTTCATTACACACATTTCCCTTATTTTCATGGGAGCAGTGGAGGTCTGACTGAAAGTCCCCAGTAAAAGCCATGCAGCTTTTGGGGCACAAATCCACAAATAAGGGCTGAAGCCCTGCAAGTCCCAAAGCTAGCTTTCTGACTCTGTGAAGGCTGAGGATCTTCTCCTCTGTAGCCTCTGAAAGCACCCTTGCATGGGCATCATATGCTTTCACTGTGCCATTGGACTCTTTTCAAGCAATGTAGTGCTGGAGAGACAATCTCTCTGCCCTAGATAGCTCAGGCTGTGATGGAGCCTGAGTAGGACAAGGAGGGAGGGTGTACCCATCCAACAGCTGTTCTTGAAGCTGAATGACAAATTCTGGAAAATTGCCATGACCACTGCCACCACTGGCATCCTCAACATCAGGAAAACCCTCTGAAGCAATGTCCTCAGGCTCTGAAAAGCCATCACCCCCATACAGCTCATCTTCTGAGCCAGGGTCTGAACCAAAGTCCTCTGAAGCCTCTAAGGGCTCTTCTGGAATATCAAATATGACAACATTGTCCTCATCCAGATTCATATGATACTCTAGCCCAGATTCATCCCCCCAGTCCATAGGCACAGTCTCCTGTACAGGAGATGAAGGATCTACAATGTGTGATGAGTGCTCACTGTTTATACGCAACAGCAAGGCTCAAGGTCACAAGGATCAGGGTGGCTGATGTCGAACCAAACAAGGAGTAGAACAAGGACAAGGAGCTATGGACCACGAGTAGCAAAACAAGGATGAGGAACAACCCAATGGTGGGAAGCTGCTCTGAAGACAAGAAGGTACAAGTGGGGATGTCGCAAGTGGACAGTCTGAGGGACTGTCTGTTACATTGCTCCAGCTTATATACCTGAATACATGGTCTGTGCGTACTTTAGGGGAGGCCCAACTCCGCTCCACGGGTGGGCCCATGGAATACTCTAGAAGCGTTCTAAAGATAGCATGGAATGTGCTGGAAGGTTTCTAAGTATATCGTCCAATGGCATTAATCCCTGACAAGCTCCGCTTGTCAGGTGATTGATCAACAATCTTCGTTTACCGATCAACGGACTTTGTTTATCAATCAACAATCTTTTGTTGATTGATCAACAAACAAGTCATGTGAGGTCATCTGACCTTTCGCTTGATAAGTCCCGGTTCCGGACCGAGTCTTTCTTGAATAGGAAGGAAAGGATTATCCAATCCTTTCACGCGCATCGTCTTGGCTAGTTCCACTAGTCCATTACTTCGTATTCCTGAGTTTGTGCGCGCGTTCCCTTGCGCATTCCTGGGTATTCCGGATAAGTCACGGACCGAGGCATAGGTTCGTGACACAATGATGGAGTCAGAAAAAAAATTAAATTAAATCAACAACAAATATATCACTCACAGTTATCATCAACAATCATAGCATCATTCTCTGCTAATTCTCCCTCCAAAAATTGAGGTGAGTCAATAGAGGCATCAGCTAGATCTAAGCAGATCAGTAAGTGATCAAAATTATAAGAAATTAGGTGCTCACCAGCCTCACCACCTGGATGAGATGATCCAGATTGCTCCAGATGAGCTCCCTCAGCCAGTCTATTAAGAAGCTCTGTCAACTGATAGTGACAGTCCTGCACAAAGCCCAAGATATCTTGATTAGCCCCAGAGGCCACCAGCTGATCTAGATGATCTTGGTTCTGTCTGAAATGAACATTTAGTGTCCTCTTGGTAACATACCTCCTAGATTTGCACTTGAAGCATGGGCAAAAGTATTTTGGAGCCATTGGTGTTGTAGCTAGATGTGTGGATCAGTGAGTTGCAGAGCAAGGGCTGCACTGATGGCCCAGAGAGATAACAAAGTTTTGCATTTGTGGGGCTCCAGGCTGTTAAGCTGGTGCCATGTCGCTAATGGATATGTGTTGACTCCGACTTGTTCGTTTTTTTTTTGGTTCACTTTCACCCTTCCTTTCTTCTCTCATCCTCTCACCACGCATTCCCCACCCCCTTAGTTTCTTCCCTTTCTTTGTCTCTTTTCCCCCCTGTGTCCTCTTCTCTGTTTTCCCTCTTTCTTGATGTCTAACTCTGCGAATATCCCTGGCAACGATGAACATGAGGACTTACTGGAGGATGACAATGACAACGATGTGGAAGCCTCTCAACTCTCTAGACAACATCCCCCCTGTCCCTCCACCATGGATCCTTCATCTAGCAACTGGTCTCTTGCCTCCCCTCCCTCTATTTCTCAGCCATCAGGTCTCCCCACCCCAGTCATCATGGGACTCGCTCACAACGACCTTCACCTGAATTGGGAGTTCATGAGATATGTGAACATGGTCAATGTCCTTCTCAATATGTGGGATAAACCTGCTGTTAATTGTAAGTTTCACATCTCTCTTTTTTTCCAAAGCTCACTCTCTTTTAGCCTCACCTGTCCTTAGTGTTGCTAGTTCGTCCATGCACCCTTCTGATTCAGCATCTCAAACTTCTTCTTGTGGTGTCAAGCCATCTCTTCCCCTCTCCTCACCTCGTCCCTCTGTCCGCCCATCTTACTATCCACTAACCATCCTTTGGCTCTTCAAGGATTGCAGGACCTACCCCTCTGTGCATCTTTCTGCTAGCAACACATCCCGACCCCCCATGCAGCACATTATCCAGCACGAGGATGGGTGGCTCATCACTCTTGAGGAGTGGAAGAGCATCCAACAGTCCATGGTTCTCATTGCTCACACTCAGTTAGATGTTCTCACTACTGGTCACCTTCCCCCCTCAGCCGCCAGCATGCCTTGGAAGAAGGTATTCTACAGACACCACTTCCTGAAGGAGTGGCTGCAGGCCTTGAGGGAGCTTGAGTTACTCGCCCCTCTCCTGTCTCTATGTGGTGGCACTTGGAAGGCCGAAAAAGTAATTGGTTCGGTCTTGCATGACAAGCCCACACACCTTTCTTCTTCCCAAGTACAACCCTCATGCCTTAACTCTTTCAGTTCCCTCGTCTCCTCCCCACACATCCTCTCATGCTCCAACTCCATCTCTCCACTTGTCTCAATTCCATGCACATTCTCGTGCCTCAAGTGCTGGTGTCCCCCCCTTTCCAGCACCGCCAGCAATGTTTCTTCTACCTGCATGACACAAACTTTGCCACATTGTGCCACATTGAAGTTAGCAGTTCAAGCGTGACCAGTTCCAGGACCAGCACAGTCCACAGGGGCGAGCAAGAGTGTGTGCCCCCTAAGCCCAAGCGCAGGTGTGAACCAAGCCCGCCACGAAACAAAAAAGGTCGAAGGGTAGCAAAGGTAAATAATGTTTCATTTCTATTCTGGGTAGTAGATGATGCTCATTAGAACCCGCAGAGCCATCCTTGTCCCCTTGCCCAGCATTCCTCTCCCTGGTGCAAAAGGGCAAGGCCTCAGTGAGTTCACCTCAACATCATTACTGCAATATTCACTAACATTTCCCTCCCAACCACGATCTCATTTGCCTCGTTCCATCTGTGGCCTCTGCTGAACCCTCCCATCCCAAGACATCTTGCACAAAGTCCTTGCACAAGGCTGCATCAACACGCCGGGCCGAGGCTGACTCTCACATTGCGCCAACTGACAATGACATGGGCCCAAGGCCAACTTCCAAGACATCACGATCTGAGGCAGATAAGGCTGGAACTTTAGATCCAGAGGTACATCTTGCTCTTGGTTGATTCTCATCTTATACTAACACTGATTTAAGGTTCTGGTGACGATGTCTTGCGAATTGACAAGCTCACATGTGATGAGCTTCTGGAATGGGTCAAGGAACACAACATTGAGTCGCAGGGCAAGCGGGCAAGTAAGAAAGGTACGTTGTGTTCTATTCTGGGACTATCAACACTCACTGACTGCATTACAGACATCATCAAAGCCATCATGCAGGCACCCTGTCAGAACAACCATCTCAAGAGGAGCTTGAGGCTCTCATCAATAAAGTAAGTAGTTGTTTGTTGTTTCGAACCCTGGCTGATACTCTCACAGCGCAAATCTAAATGTAACACCAAGGCTGCATAGCTCAGTGCAGCCTGGCTTATATATTCTATCACAAACATTTGCCTCACGTTTCCCAGACTGTTGTTGTTGTTGACGGATTGATGGGGCCTGTTTTTTTGTAAAGAAAAAAATATATGTTTTTTGATTATGTGATATCAGCATGATTTCGGTGTGACTTTCCTGTGACTGGGAAGTCAATCAAAGTCAAAAAAAGTCAGCCAAAAAGTCAGAAAAAGTCGGCCTGCAGTCAATGACTTTTCATTGACTTTTTATGACTATATTTGACTTTTAAGTCAAGGGAAAGTCAAATAAAGTTGGCCAAGAGTCAATGACTTTTTACTGACTTTTCTTGACTTTTGCTTGACTTTCATGTCAGGTCAAAGTCAAAGAAAGTCAACTGAGAGTCAATGACTTTTCACTGACTTTGCTTGACATTTTCTTGACTTTCACGTCAGGTTAAAGTCAATGAAAAGTCAGCCAAGTGTCAATGACTTTGCTTAACTTTGCTTGACTGATATACAACTTTTCAGTCAAAAAAAAACCAACATCAGTCACGAAAAGCCAATTAACTGCATACTGACTTTGGCTGACTTTTCCCTGACTTTTCTTTGATCAAATGACTGATCAATCAATGGAAAGTCAATTGACTGTATGACTTTTTATTGGCTTTTCAGTCAAGTCAAAGTCACAAAAACAACATTCTGTCAATGAAAAGTCAATGAAAAGACAACCAACTTTCATGGACTTTGCCTGACTTTCTTTTTTACAGAGCATGATCAGTGACTGTGAGGATAGAGTTGTACCCTCTAGAGACTGGCAACTTGGTGATGAAGTCTAAAGCGATGGTTTTGAAAGGCATGGCCTCAGGTTTCAGGAAGATAGGTTGTAACGATGCCCAGATGGGGTGCGCATTAACCTTATGTCTTTGACATTCAGCACATCCTTGTACATAAGCTGTGATGTCTTGTCACAAGGTTGGCCACCAATAGTGTAATTCCACTAGTTTGACAGTCTTATTAATCCCCAGGTGGCCATAAACTGGGGGATTGTGATGAGCTTCTGCAATCATTCTCTATTCCTTATGTCCCTTGGTAATCACTTGTCTTCTGTCTTTGTACCATATTCCATGGACTTGTTTCAGATTGTGTGGGTCCACCCATGATCATATGATTGACTTGTTTTGTGCATCGCTTGGATTTGTCAGTGTCATTTCCTTCATTGTTAGGATGCCTTGTAGATGTTTGGGCATCCCTGTGTGTTGTACTGTTGTTGCTCATACAAACACATGATCAGGAAGTACTGTGACATTTTTATTATCTCCTTCCCTTGGTCATAGTCAGGTCATCTTGATAACACATTGGCTTGTCCGTTAGCTGTCCCTTTGATGTGATGAATCTCAAGATCATATTTGGAAAGTTCAATTACTTCCCTTGCGACATGTCAACTAATCTTCTGTGGTTCTCTCCAGTATTTCAAGTTCATGTGGTCAGAGAATACCTTGATTTGTGAGGTGACCCTGCAAGTAGAGCTCTCCAGTGTTGTAGTGCTTTGACTATAGGTAATAGTTCCAAGTCATAAATGTCGTAATTGTGTTCCGCCATGTTCAACATTGCAGAATAGTATTCTATGGGATGTCTTTTGCCATCAGATTTCTTTTGGAGTAGCACAGCTCCCACCGTGAATCCTGATGCATCTACTTCTAATTTGAATTGATCTTGTAAGACTGGGTGTGCCAGTATGGGTTTGCTAGTTACCTGTTGCTTCAGTGTGTCAAAGATGTGTTGCATTGTGGTCCCCATGTCCATTCTGTTGTTTTCTTTGTGAGTTCATTGAGTGGTATGGCAATCAATGCAAAGCCCTTGATAAAAAGACCATAAAAATTGCAGAAACCCAAAAAGATTGTATGTCCTTGACTTTTGTTGGCATAGGCCAATTTTTGATGCTGGCAATTTTGACAGGATCCATGCATGTTACCCCAGGTAATCAAGGAACGCAGCATGGAAAGGTCATTTTTCAGGTTTGAAGTATAGGTCATATTTTTGTGCAACTGCAAGAACATCTTTGACAGCTTTGATGTGGTCAATCAAGTTCATTTTTGTAGCAATCCCAATGTTGACCATGTATACCTGTATGATAGTTCCCTTCAGTTTGTGTTTCACAATGGTGTCCTTGTAGATGGTGTTTATCATTGTTTGGAAATTTGCTGGAGAGTTTGTTAGTCTGAAGAACATGACTGTTGGTTCAAAGAGTCCATAGGGTGTTTTGAACACCACCTTGTGTTCATCCCCAGCCTTAATTCGAATGTTATTGTATCCCCATCAAACATCAAGTTTGGTGTAAATGGCGGCACCATTGAGGTCTTAAATGAGTGTTTGAATGAGGGGGAGTGGGTAATTGTTGTGAATGGTGACTTGATTGATACACTGATAATCCTGTACTGGGCATAGCTTTCCATCCTTCTTTTTGACAAAGAAAAAGGGTGATGTGTACTGCAATTTAGAGGGCCTAATGTATCCCTTCCTGAGGTGTTCTGTGATGAATTCCTTTACTTCTTGATCTTCCTGTAGCAATAGATTGTAGATGGAGCAATTGGTGAGTTCCGGTACCTCCTTCTTGAATTCAATTGTGTGATCCCATTCCCTAGATGGTGGGAATCGGTGGGATTCTTCTTTGCTGAACACCTTCTTGAATTTGTTGTATTCTGGGGGTACCTGTGTAGCTTTGCTGGGTCCTGCCGCAATGGCCATTTCAGTGGCTGCCCCTCACACAGACCATTGTGACTGGAGTACAGCAACAATGTTATCCTTTCAACTTCTGACAGGAGGTGTGCAACAACATTCTTATTGACATATGAATGAATGGATTTGATGACTACTGGAATGATATATTTGTCAATTGTCCCATGTTTCCAGCTAAACTTAGGTTCGAATGCACTGAGCCATGGGTATCCAAGTAGAATGTCTTCCTTTCCAATGTCCGTAATGAGGAATCTCATTTCCTTGAGAATCCCCTTTGTCAGCACTTGCAGGTCAACATAATGAGTTATCATCCCCCTTTGTTTGTAGTATCATCAATATTGAATATTTTGCAGGGCTGCAGCAGCAAAGCCTTTCCTAACCCCATCCTTTGGTCAAATGGTTTGTGGATGAAGTTGTCTGTTGCTCCAGAATCTACAAGTGCTTTTATATCAGCCTTGTTGTAACTTGTTCAACATGATACTGGAATTTGCATAGAATGGAAGTGAGCTATGTATACAGCATTACAACATAATGCCCTCACCCAGGCTGTCAGGTTTAGGCTTCCCCAAAATCCTTTCACAACATCAACTCCTGCTTAGCAAGGTCTTTAGATTCCTCGGTTTCCTTTGGGGCCATGTGCAACCAGTCGTCCTTTTGTTGATTTGCCATTCAGTTGTCAGCCACCATTTGAGCAATGTGGAGGTCATCTCCTGCATCTCTGCAGTAATCCACTACTTCAAGTCCTCATGCAAAGCTTTGTGTTGACAAGGCTGCGTATAATTCCAACTGAGGTGCCCTTTCTTATGACAATTATAACATGTGACTTCCCTTAAGTTGGGAGGTTGATGCCTCCTCAGAAATCCTTCTCTTGGTTGGAATGGAGGTGTTCCTCTTCCCATAAGTTGTTGTGTTGGTCATTGGCCCCATCAATCTTGCTCCAAAACTTCAGATGCATTTGCCAGTCTTCCTCTTGCCCTGGTGTGATCTGCAGAGGTGTCCATCACATTCAGATTTCTGGGCAGTTGAAAAGCTTTGGGCCATCAGGATGGGGTAGCTTGTGTTTTAAACTGGTTGAACTTGTTCTGGCTGTGTATCCACTCCCCATGGTGTTTGATACTATTGTTGCTCCATTCTTCATATGTCTCTGGCTTGTCCAAGGTGTAGGTAGTTTCATATCATTTTCACAGTAGTGCTTTGGCAAACATTTCAATGACCAGTGGTTCATCTACTTGATAGCCAGCAAGGCACACTTGATTCTCAAATTTAGCGATGTATGCATTGATGTCCCCTTTCTCCATCTTGATTCCTTTTCAGAGTTCCACTCTTGCCCTTTCCTCTCACAGGGTGTCGCAATATTGTCGTTTGAATGACACCATGACACTATCCCATAACCACTGATTGGTGGAGTCAATATGATTGATTTGTACTTGTAGTCTTAACCATGCACTGATGGATCTGACCCATTCAGTAATGTCTGGTCCTTGGATGTAGGTGAGAAATAACATAGCTTTCTGAAATGGGTTTACCATCATCGAGTTGTTGATGTTGATTCCTTTGTATAGGTCCCATTGAAGTAGAAATTCTTCCACTTTTGATCGATCTCCTGTGAATATAACTGGCACATTACCCCATAATTTTTCACTAGGTCCTCTGGGATGTCCTCTACCAGGCACTCCTCCTCCTGGTGGTCCTCCCCCTGGTGGTCCTCCACCTTGTGGTCACCATCCTGGTGGTATACACATGGGGAACCCTCTTTCTGGGAAGGGGTCTTGATCCAGGGGATCTGGTCAGTCTGATCTTGTGACGTGCATGTCTGCTAATTTATCCAGAGTTAGCATTCATCCAGTGAGGGGATTGATGTATGTCATTTGGGTTGCCATTTGTGGGCTAATATGTAGGGCTTCAGTGATTCTTGCTAACTGTTCAACAATAGGTTGTGGTTCTTGGATGTTAATGGGTTTGGGTGCAGTTGGCTCACTTGCTACTGATGGTGTTGTGGTGCAGGAAGGAGGACGTTCTACTCCAAGCGATTGTGCTTCTTGTTGCATAAGCTTGTTTAGAGGTATGTCTAGTCCAAATGATGAGGGTGCAATTTGGAGACCTTCCCATTCATGTGCCCTTTTGAACCACTGTAGTTGAACCCAGCAGAGATGATTGTTAACAAACTCAACTGGGTGGAGGAATGTGTCTTCTCTGTCTCTTGTGTAATACCCTTCTAATTCATTGACAGTTGTCCACACAGCTCTTTTGAGGAACCATTCTGGAACTATTCATTCTCCTCTTCTTGGGAATCAGAGTACTGGATCCCCAAACATAGTCCAACAACTTGTGGTTGTTTCTTGCAATGCCATGATGAAAAGCTTGGTCTTAATGTAGCATTATCACCAAATGCTTGCCTGACTTAGGCATCATAAGGGTGTGTGACAAGAAATGATGAGAACATAAAGTATATTTGGAATAATCTACAGTGTGGTAGCTACCAAAAGCCCCACCTGCTATTGACATCAACTCCAGCATCAGACAACAAATCACACTCCAATGCCTCACCCCATGCTTTCACACCAAAGCCATTGTGTAATACCACAATGTTCCACCAACTGTCCCACCTACAGGTACGACAATGCAGTTGCAGTCAAGTGTATTTAGCTTGTGAGTGAAGGGGAATATATTACGCACTAACACCACAGCACCATAAATCACAGTGCACTGGCCACAAACAACAGGGTCAGAGCCATGGGGGAAAATGGACAAGGATTAAATGGACATACATCTGCTTTTCAAGAGCAGCAGCATGCTCAAGATCCTCACCATGTCACATACCTCAAGTCGTGGCAGCAACATCTCATTGTCGGCTGTGGGCCAGTGTTGTTTTCAGAGTGCACAG